>WOVY01003311.1:0-65569 GCA_013436015.1 Rhipicephalus annulatus | reverse complement strand
GGCCACCCCATACACAATTAAAACCCCCAAAACGCGGATTCGCAGAGCAAAATAGCATTCAAAACGACAGACAGCGCCTTAAGAAACATTTTCTCCCGCGCCGACTTCCTGGAGCCTCGGAACGCTGTCTCCGACGCCCGAATTAGTGCGGTCTTTAAAAATAAAAAATAATAATAAAAAAAGCATTTTTCGCGACACGCAAGCCCTTACCTTAGCCAGGCCCCGTTTACAATAAAGGGACCGCCACCAAACTGCACTGAACGCAATACTAAGAAAATACACACTGACGACGCCACTCGCGAAGCACCAGTGGAACCTGGAACTTTCTGGATATCCTTTCCTCTCTCGTTTTTCAAACTCTTTCTTTCTTTCTGTTTTTTTCGTTCTTTCCCTCTCATTTTTTACCCAAAATACTATAAATGTGAGCGCAAACAGAATGTACCATGACTCCTGATGAAGGCAGACTCTGGCCGAAACTGTCGAATTAAACACTTCCGTTGTTACCGTTCTCTTGGAGGATCTACTTGACTTATTGCAACGCTACGGCCATTTTCGCCACCATGCCTGCCTATATATATATATATATATATATGTAGGCATTCATTAAGCACATGTACTATATTTACACATATTTCATCATCATGAGTAGTCGTCATCTTCATCTGCTGTGAGGACTTGGCTTGTCTGAGTTCTACGGGCGTGGTCACTTCATCGTGTCTTCTGGGCCTAATAAAGGTTCACCGTCACATTACAAGAGGTGGAAGTGTGCTCTGCGATCTTTCCGTCCTCTCCCAGCCCCGATCTGCCTCCTGGAGCTCCGCTCAGGTTGTCGTTTGTGGCCAGGTGTCCGGTAACATGCCTCAGGACGAGCCAACCGGTGCTACTGCGTCTACCTCCACGGCCCCGGCTACCGCGGCCTATCCATCGTGGATTATCACCACGCGCCAGCGTGAGCCGCCCACGTTCGCGGGACTTCGAGGTTAAGATGTGGAGGATTGGTTGGACCAGTTCAATCGAGCGAGTTCCCGCTAAACAACTGGGATGATCCTACCAAGCTTCGCTTTGTTTCCTTCTATGTGACAGCGTAGCGAAAACATATGTTTTTCAATCATGAAATGGATATTACCGACTGGACACGTTTTCAAGCAACAGCTTCGCCAAATTTTCAGCACCCCAGTGTTTCGTTCAGCTCTCGCTAAGAAGACACTGGATATTCGCAAGCAACAATGCGGTGGTGAAAAACACCACTACGACTGATGCCTCACTGTGTGCCGTGATCCGTGCGATTATCCGGGAAGAGGTGCAATCTTTCGGCCTCTCAATGACACCGAGTCCACCTCCCCCCTCCAACACTGCTTTGCGCGACGTTATCAAAGAGGAGTTGGCGTCCATGACCAGGCCAGCGTATGTAGACTTTCCAGTACCTTGACTCCAGCCGACGTACGCACAAGTCCTCGCTGGCTCACCACCCGTCGTACAACCGATGCCCGCACACTCGACGCCTGTCCCGCTGGCTTCGTTGACTCCGAGTGCGCCTAGCCAGTCCTTTCACCCACCGTGGCGGCCACCTCGTCCAATCTGTTATTACTGCGGCTACCGGTGCCACATTGCACGCGTCTGTCGGAAGCGTCAGCAGGACGAGCGTCGTGGATTCGACACCTACGGACGGGATGATGGGACAAGCTGGTACGCTTTCCAACGTGTCCTTATGATCCGCCACTACGTAGCTCACCGTCTCTAACTGCGACATCTGAGCCAACCAGTTCTTACCGCTCTACTAGACGCCGCTCACCCTCACCCCTCCGCCGCTCCACGTCTTCATTGCGACCTGTCTCGCAATTCACCAACCAATGCCCGGAAAACTAACCTCTGCAGCTTTTGGAGGAAAGGCTGCATCGAACAAAAAGACAGAAATTCCTCCAGTGCGTCCATATAATACGATATCTGTTTAAATAGAAGGTGTTTACGTGGACGCTTTAATAGACACTGGTGCTCGTTTGTCTGTGATTGATCGTTCTTTGTGCTCACGTCTGCGAAACGTCACCACCCCTTATGATGGACCTACACTGCACGCTGCTCAAGGGGACGCCATTAGAAACTGCCGCTATGTGCACCGCTCGAGTTTTCATAGCTGGTCTTCTTCATTTTGTGCAATTTGCTGTGCTGAGTTCGTGTGCCCACCAGCTTATATTAGGCTGGGATTTTCTGTCTACGGCGAACGCTTTCATCTGCTGTCGAGAAAATGTTGTTCATATGATGCAAACTGACTATGCCCTGTATGCGGATGACAAGCCCATTCGCTTGCTCACTGCTAAAGGTACGAAGCTACCACCTGGTCATCAGCGGATAGTTGCCATCACTTCTAATGTGATCGACTCTAGTGACGTGTTTGTCCAACCATCTGCACGCAGTCTCGCATGAGGTATAGCCCTTGCTTCAGGTTCAGCGCGATTCTACAATGGCTCCGGACTTTTATACGCTAGCAACCAGACTTCTGAGAAAATTCTCATTCCTAAAGGCACCACAACGGCTTGCGTTTCTGAATCTCAACCTGTCTCTGTTGTCCCGCTTATGCCAGCGTGTTCTGACCTTCCTTCTATTGGACGTTCACCAAGCGATTCTGTTCTTGCTGCAACTATTAGTCCAGAACTGACCTGTTCACAGACAGATGAGTTGCTTGCCTTGCTACAAAAGCATAGGAGATTGTTCGACGCCAATTCCTCATCTCTGGGACAGACGTCTATTATTGGGCATCGCACCCTGACCGATGGCACTTCCATCGTACGCCGTCGACCATATCGCGTCTCTTCGTCTGAGCGTGAGATCATTGAACAAAATGTAGCCAATATGCTGCAACGGAACATTATACGTCCCTCCGCGAGTCCTTGGTCGTCCCCTGTTGTTTTAGTAAGAAAAAAAGATGGCTCCGTGTGGTTTTGCGTGGACTACAGAGCACTTATTATGATTATCCACAAGGATGTTTACCTCACGCCGCGCATATATGATGCTTTGGATTCACTGCAAGGTGCTGAGTACTTCTCAAGCCTAAACCTGCGTTCGGGTTACTGGCAAATACTCATGCACGAGGATGACAAAGAAAAGACAGCGTTTTCAACACCAGATGGGCTGTACGAATTCAACGTCATGCCATTTGGCCTTTGCAATGCTCTAGCAACATTTGAGCGGATGATCGACACAGTTTTACGAGGCTTGAACTGCAAGACTTGCTTGTGCTGTTTAGACGATATCGTTATTTTCTCGTCAACCTTCCTTCAGCACTTGCAACGGCTGGACGAAGTTCTTACGTGTCTTGCAAACGCAGGCCTTCAGCTGAACACCAAGAAGAGCCGTTTTGGGAGCAAGACGATTAAAGTGTTAGGCCACATCGTAAGCAAGGACGGTATTCGTCCCGATCCTGACAAGATTTCCGCTGTCAATTACTACCCGCGTCCTGAAAAAGCCAAAGATTTGCGCAGTTTCTTCGGCCTCGCTTTTTATTTTTGCCGATTCATTTGAGACTTCGCCTCGAAAGCTTCACCATTGCACAAGTTGCTCGGACCAGGCTTCGCCTTTGTGTGGTCTCCTGAATGTGAAGCGGCGTTTGCCCAACTGAGGTGTGCACTCACATCAGAACTAGTCCTCTGCTATTTCGACGAAAATACGCCTATGCTCCTGCATACAGACGCTAGTGGTCGAGGCATTGGTGGAATTCTCCTACAGCGAGACAAATCTTCACGTGAGGAAGTCGTCGCATACGCGAGCCCTGCACTGACCCCTGCCGAAAAGAATTATACCATCACCGAACAGGAGTGCCTAGCGGTTGTATGGTCAATAGAAAAGTTTTGACCTTATCTCCACGGCCGCTATTTTATTGCGGTTACGGACCATCACGCCTTGTGCTGGCTCTCGACGATCAAGAACTTGTCCGGCCGCCTTGGTCGCTGGATTCTTCGCTTACAAGAATACGACTTCACGATCACATACAAGTCGGGAAAGAAGCATCAAGACGCCGACGCACTTTCGCGTTGCCCGCTCTATTCGGGGCCACTTAACAAACCCGCCACTGCCACATTCGAGAAGATTTCGGCCGTCTCTTCCCTACCTGTTTCGTCAATAGCTACTGTGGACCCAACTTCTCCAAGCGAGTGTGGTTTGTTCTTATCGCACCAACATGCTGAACCTTACTGTCGCCCGCATCATGAACCGTCTTGACGGGACTTGCCAACCCCCTAACGCCCGTCTTCGCCGACAGCTGACGCAATTCAAGCTCAACAACCACGTCCTGCACCGTCATATCTACCACCCTGATGGTCAACGCTTGGTGCCCGTTTTACCTCGCTCTCTTCGGGCTCAAGTCCTCAAGACATATCAAGACGACAAGTCTGCTGGACACATGGCTTCTAGAAAACGTATGACCGCATAAGATGTCACTACTAATGGCCGGGCTTGTCCACCTGTGTCGTGAAGTACGTTGCCTCATGCGCCCTTTGTCAGCGTCGCAAGCTACCTACATCAACTCGAAGTGGACAATTACAACCGCCCCCGTGTCCCCTGCAACCATTGAAGGTAGTTGGCATTGACCTGTATGGTCCGTTTCCTATACTGTCATGGGCAATCGATGGATAGTTACAGCTGTCGACCACCTGACCCGCTACGCCAAAACAGCTCCCGTGCCTTCTGCATCAGCTTGACCGACTTTATCCTTCGAGCAAGAATCCTTCGACATGAAGCTCCTCGTGTTATCCTGAGCGACCGTGGAAGAGTATTTCTTTCTGAACTCGTCGAAGAAGTCCTCCAGGCATCCGGCACTACACACAAAACAAGCTCCAGTTACCATCGTCAGACGAACGGCCTGACTGAGCACTTTCATCGTACACTATCAGATATCATAGCGGTGTACATTGAACCCGACTACAGAAACTGGGACACCATTTTACGATTTTTCACTTTTGCGTATAATACCTCTGTACAGCGCACAACCGGTTACTCGCCGTTCTACCTCGTCCACGGTCGCTTCCCCTGTTCTTTTCCTCGATGTTTCGTTCTTATCTGCGCCTGTCAAACCATGTTCATTTTGAAGTGAAGAATACGTGTCTGGTCTACTTCATTGCCACCAGCTGGCTCGCGTCAACACGGAAGTTAAGCAACAGGATCGCAAGCTTGAACATGATGCCTCTCATCGTGCCGTGTCTCTCAGCCCCTGCGACGAAGTTCTCCTTCTTACACCAATTGGCACTCCCGAACTGTGCGAGAAGTTCAATTACGTTTTATTGGCCCCTACACTGTCTTGGAGCAAACATCTCCTGTGAATTATCGCGTGGCACCCGTTCTTCCTCCGACAGACCGCCGCTACAGGGCAGCAGAAATAGTCCACGTATCTCGCATAAAGCCTTTCATACGGCGGTCCTCTTCGCTTTAAACTGCCGCCAAGAACTGCGGTCAGGATGAGCGCTTTCACGTGGGGGGGGGAGTTAGTGTAGGCATTCATTAAGCACATCTACTATCTTTACACATATTTATAATCATGAGTGGTCGTCATCTTCATCTGCTGTGGGGACTTGGCTTGTCGGAGTTCTGTGCCTTGGGCGTGGTCACTTCATCGTGTCTTCTGGGCCTAATAAAGGTTGCCTTCACCGTTACATCACAAGATATATATATATATATATATACATATATATATGTATATATATATATATATATATATATATATGCACGGCATTTAACAATGCCTAAATCATGCACACTCAATATGAGCACTGCTATTTGAACAAAGTAGTATTTTTGTTATTCATCCCACTCTGCCAACAATTATGATGTCCACATTGAAGGTCACTATGCCTGTCTAATTGTTTGTGAATTCAAATGTGGATATCCCAAGATTGTGACCTTGAGATTCGTAAAAGTGAAGAAAAACAGTTTTTTTACAGCTGCATAAATGTCATATTGTACTCCAAATAATTTTGCCAGCAACTTTTTGGAACATCAGTGAGCATATTAGTACTTACAAATATGTTGCGCATACATGCATCAGTTATTGAACTGTGCAGTGTCTAGAAACTACAACTATAAGCGCCTTCTAAATACTATAACGCTTTTCTGCAGGCCACCTCTGTATTAAGGCAAAAGTGGCTTAAGCGTTTTTCTGCACAGATCAGAACAAAACCAACAAATTTTCCAACCACAACCCAACCTTCATTTTTATTTCATGAAGGGGTAAGGTTTAGGGCGCAACTATTTGGCTTGCTTGCAAGGCGTGTTTGACCAGATAAAGTAACAATGGCACGTGCCAGTTGGCTTCACAACGGCACCAGATATCCATCGCACGTGGCGTTGTCATGGCAACACACATGGTCTTGGCATGGACTAAAGCTGATAGCGTAAAAGCTCGACGTGCTCGATGTTTGTACACTTCCTGCTTTATTTTAGTTCCTAATGGTTCCCAACATGCCATGGCCACGCTTGCTGACTAGAGAATTCATACTTTCCACGAAGTGTTGCTGGCTACGTCAATATATTTTTGTGTTGTAGTTCCGTTGTCCCACCGGTAAACATCTGCTGCGGTCAGCAGACCGACAGGTGTGCAGCGTTGTTACTTCATCTGGTCGATAGCGATTTGCGAGTGTCTTGGCCTAATGAGCAGCTATCTAACACTGTGGTTTGCACGCCGTGGTGGTCTAGTGGCTAAAGTACTCGGCTGCTCACCCGCTGGTTCAGGGTTTGAATCACGGCTGTGGCGGCTGTATTTCCGATGGAGGCGGGAATGGTGTATGCCGGCGCAATTTCGGCAAAGTTGATGGTTTTGGCACAGCTCGGCACTCAAATGAGGAATTTCGCCAAATTGTCGCAATCAGCGCATCTGTTGCAGCCCTGCATTTGAGCATCACTTAGCAAATTTCAAAATGTCTTTTTGGAGCGAAGCTCCTTATGGCGTGGCTTGGGCGTCCCTCGTATGTAACCACCAGTGGCACATACCCGAAATAGGTATAACACTTGACCTCCAAGGTGGTGCCAGTGAGAGATTTCTTCTGTGCGTTGTTTACCAATAAAAAATAGTGCTCAATGTACATGCCAATGGCTGCTAATGGGGAATGAGAGACTTGAGCATTTAGCTTTTAGTCAACGCGCACGCTGCGATCTCCATTAGCAGCCATTGGCATGTACATTGAGCACTATCGGACAAGAAAGGGATGCTACATTATACTCGCTGAGTGTAACCTCCTTATCTTCAGAAAGGTTTAGCGAGCGTTGAGCCGCAGTGCCATGAATACAATGAACTTGTATATACCATGAATGAACTCAAGGTGGTTAAAAATGAGAAGTAGATACGAAGCGCAAGCCGTAAGAAAGTAAAAGCCGAATTCTCCTGTCTCTCATTTCTCATTAGCAGCCATTGGCATGTAAATTGAGCCCTATCTGACAGGGAAAGGTTGCTACGTTATACTCGCTGGGCGTAACCTCCTTGGTTTTCGAAAGGTTTAGCGAGCGTTTGGTCGCAGTGCCATGAATACAGTGAACTAGAATATACCATGAACTCGAGGTGGTTAAAGGTGGGAAGTGGACCCAAAGCGCAGGCCGTAAGAAAGTGTGCGTGTGCCACCTCTTGTTTAGTCCTTGGAATGTCCGCTGGATGGCGGTGCTTCTATATGGGGAATATATGATAAAAAGATGCGAGATGGTGGGACTTGTAGTGTTGAATAGATGAACGAACGGACACACAAACAGATGCATGGATGGACGCATGAACGGGCGCAGGGGCGGATGCAGGAAAGAACGCAGGGACGGGCGCACAAACAGACGCATGGATGGTCACACAGACGGACGCATGGACGGACGAATGCTTCGCCCCACTCTCCATCATTCACTCGGTGGATATGCTGCCATTTTTTTCGTATTTTCACGACATTGGCTCAATGAATTTTCCAAACCCTCATGTGCTAGGCCTAGGGCACCCACTGAAAACATTATATTTCATTTTTGTTGAGAAGAAACGATGTAGAACCCCCCCCCCCCATAAACACCTTCAATATTTCGTACGTCTCCACAAATGGCATGGGCATCTCAGTGGAGTCTCCAGCGTATTTTCGTCTTGCTTGCTTTCACCTTTGCCAAGCATCATGTTGTGAAAAGAGAGGTGTTTTTGGGATTGTAAAATTGCAGTTACTAATATGCGAACAAAAAGTTTTGCTCCTTACTGTCCCTTTAATGAGATCTAATCGTACTTGACTTTACAACATAAATGCCGCAACAATTCAACCTGCAGTTTTTAAACCTAAGGCAAATTTTTGCGCAAACAGGAGTGAAACGGCTGGAACTGATTCGGAAGCAGTTTTTGGAGCGGCAAAATTTCAATTGTGGAGAAGTGAGCAGCCTTTACTAAGTTGTCTTGGAAGCCTAAAAATACCAATGTTTAACAACGTGAGGGCACCAGTGCACATTTTAATTAACTTATATTACAGATTACACCTAAACAAACTTTGAAGGAAGTCCTTAAACAGATTATCGCTTGGTATGAACTGCACTACCTTTTCACAAAACCATGTGGCCTATCCAGTCCCCGTAACAAGTGAATTATTATCTAAAAAAGGATTTGTTGAAAGATATGTTACGCGGAAACATTAAAAACACATCACACTAAAAATTCTTAAAAATGTGTGCACTATAATTATAGTGACGTAACAGTGGTTGTTCGCTTAAAGAAAAGCTTGACATATTAGCGTCAAGTCATGACATAATAGCGTCAATTTTGAACACCCTCTCAGCAACGAGGAAGGCGGTGAGAATATTAGAAAGAAATTTGGTGAGACGGTTTCTATAAACCTGGAAGCAAGAGCATTTCAGCCCTAAAAAGATGCGTTGGGTGTTTATGCGCCTGTGTCACAGCATGGCGGTGGCAGCAGGTAGTCGGAACAATCTTATCTCGCACAAGAGGCAGAGATTTTGGTTGGGAACTTTGAGTTGGAGCCAGTGTTCAAAATTTTTTTCTGTATCCCCTCTAGCATAAGTTCATGGTTGGTGGTTGACGTGTTCATTGTGTCGCATTGTAAACTGCCTTCATGTCTCATCCACTTGCAGTCAGAAGTTTTGAGGGTAAGTTCGAAGGTTGTACCACTGTTAGGAAACGAGGTACAAGTATCTTCCATCGGTGCATAAGAGCCGAATTTGAGTAATGGATTTCTTCTTGTGTGTATTGGTTTTCAGTGTGTATTTCTTTTAACGTTATTGTGCAAGAAAGGCATTGAAGGCAGGCTTTGATGAATTTTTAGTGCTGTGCATGAACTGCTGACATGACTGAAAGGCCTATCTTTTTGTTGTGGTGTTGTCTCAGTCAGGGCCGCACAGCCTCCTGTTGATTTTTTATATTTTACTGCGTAGGTCAGCTCTCTTAAGCAGGCGCTGACAGGTGTTAATTCTGGTTCCTTTATTTCGTGTTCCACATACTTCTCGCTAGATTCACGCAAGAAGTCAAAGCAAGAAGTCAAATTATGGTGGTAATATTTGCTTGGAGTTTTCTGTTGTTCCTAATGTATTTTAGCCATGATCGGAACTAGGATTGTTTTATACCGGGGATGCACCCACGATAAGCGAAGGCCTTCAGAGGGAGCAGAGAGATGGGGAACTCACTCTCTATTCCCTATGTGGGTTGTGGGATCGAATCCCTGGCTGCGATCGCTGCATTTTCGATGCAGGCAGAAATGTTGTAGCCTGAGTACTCTCATTTGAGTGCACGTTATAGCACCACCTCAGGTTGTCTAAATTTCCGGAGCCTTCCACTACGGCGTCTCTCATATGCATATTGTGGTTTTGGGATGTTCAACCCCACATATCAATAAAATAAACCAATCACCTAAACGGAAACAGAAACTATAGATCATTTCTTTTTATTCTGTGAACAATGTTCTCATCAAAGGGAAAGATACTTTGGCGACCCAATTGAGAAGCTAGGTTTAGAAATAAACGTGGCACTATTAAATTTCGGAGAAATTACATTAGGGTCCCAGGGAGGTTGGCTCTGCTGTGTATGCGTACATAATAGAAACATAACTAATACCTTGTTTCTCTATTGATACTATTATTTTTTGTTCCGAAACTATCTGATTGCCTGACCACTAGCTCATGTAGCGTTTTGAAACAACAATTACGGTTTGTTCCGTGTCTTACTGAAACTTCATTGGATGCTTTTAATTCAAAACCAACTGACCCAAAGATCCTGCCATGCGGTTCTTGACCAATTCCTCTCTGTGGGCGAAAGCCACCAATACAACAAGATCATAATCATCATCATGAAGCGTGCCAGTCATTAGTGGTTTCAAATGTTTTCCCCCTTTTACTTTTTTACTTTTTTATGTACGTCATGTCTCATTCTCTTCTGATTTTTTGCTTCATCTTTTTTTCATATAGGATTAGGTTTCAATATTCTCCGAGGTACAGTGTGGCCAATCTCTTTTGGATGCTTTGGATGTATGAGTCTTGTTTTGAGCGACAAAACAACAGTCTCTGTCGCCTCTGTATGACTTTGCGAAAAGCTTGGCCGCTCCGCGGTGGAATGCACCAATAGATGCATGGGAAAGTGCAACCCGGATATTTACGCGAAGATTGAAAATTGAAAACGTGGATAATAACTAATTATCGCCCGGTAATCACCATATCTGCCATAACTGCTCTCGCCACCGTTCTGAACAACCAAAATATTTAACTTGGAGAGATATAACACTTTTGGGAACGGCCGCATGCGTAGATACACAGATCAGGCATCTTTTTATAACAATGCAAACGCCACAACATACAATGAAGACATGCACAGCGAGCAGGCTGAGTCGAAGGAAAGGTGTATCAGTCGCTATTTTTGAACACCTTCACCTGAGCATTTGAGGGCTTCACTTCACAAAAGCTTTCTCAGAATACCTGCAGAGATTTCCGCTTAAGTAAACAATTCTATATAGAGTCCATGTGTGCTTTTGTTACCCTTGGAGGTCATTTTAGGGACACGTCCTTAGAAAGAAGGTAAGAACGCGCCACTCCGAAATGCCTTGATGGAGCTTTTAGCTGCTAAAATTACAATACTTCGAAACGTACCAAGAATGTCATCAATGCCCAGGCTGAACACTCCCACTTTTTCAATAATAATGTTTATTTTCTGTACTAAATGCTCTGGCGGCGTATGTGGGAAAATTATTCGTTAGTTCACATCGAATGAAGATATAACGTTTTACGTGACGCCAAACGGGCTAGAAAAAACTATTGTTTCACTTTCGCTGTAACGGCTACAGACGCCGCTGGCAGATGCTCCCAGTTTTAAGTGCACATATGTACCCTGAAAAGCGAAAGCGGGTAAGACCACCACCGACGCTCCCTGGTGGCGCATCAGACCCTTAATATTAAATTCCCAGGTTCCGTCCCGGCCGGTTGCAGTTTAGCATTTCGGTAACTTTACTTTTTCCCAATCACGCTGCAATTCCTTCTAATAGTATTCCTCATACAGCCCCCAGTAATATTGTATTTTAAATCTCATTTCTATTGTGTTGAACAAAAAAACAAGTGCTTCTTTTTGTTTATAGGTACACCGTGTTAGGCACTAAAACGCCTTAACTCGAAGTGGTAGTGGACTATGTCAGTGTTTCAAAACAGCTCAGTTCAAATTCATGGGCAAATATTGAAGTCAACGGATTTCACACCACACTGGGCGGCACAAACCACAGAAGACACCTCGGAACCCGTTATTCAGAGTTGGCGCCGCTACGCTTTCGTTGTAGGTGCATTCGTTTCACATCATTCGGCCCTGGCAAAGAAGAGAGCTCATCGGTCTGCCGGTTACATGTCAGCAGCAAGCACCCGTATGCACAAAGGGGAGTTGTTAGCGATGACATTGATGTTTATTACAATATTTACGCTTCAAATGACCCATATCAATGTGGCAGATGTAACGCAATCAAAATAAAAAGTAATCCGTATTTGGCGTTCACTTGCACTTCTTTGGTCGCGATTCTTTGAACATCGTTGTACAGCTTCCCTAAAACCTCCTGCACAGCGTCTGCATTCCCATGTACGAGGATTTCCTCCTGTCTTGTTAATCAGTTCATCTGCTAGACAATTATGTCGTAATAAAAAAGCAGCTTGGAAGAACTGTGGTATGTTAGTAATGTCACCATGTGAATCGTATAACAATTGATGATAGATAACTTGACCAATAATATATGAAACAACTGTATTGTGAAAAACACTATTCTAAAAACAGGTAACACTCCACTTTGTATGCACATAGGCCTAAATAAGTTTGAAGTTCAAAGCATCAACACGGGTATTATCACTTTGGGAGACAACGCGGAGACACAATCGCATCCACATTGCAGTACATCATATATCACTCAGTCATGCTTGCCATATCTACAATAAGCAAGTATTTTGAAAAAAGATCTTTCACAACAAATTCGTCACTGATGTCGACACAACCTCGAGCGGTTAATGAGAAGGGTATTAAAAGTAGTCCTAACGTAGATAAATGAAGCGAACACAATTACAGCGGCTGTTATTCACAATTATTTCACTGCTGTCAGCACAGAAGGCTTGATCGCCTTGCGTTTACTGTTTCGAAATGTGTCCTTTTGCCTGAGCTTTCGATGAGTAAGTGATAAAAACTTACATAAACATCAAAAGTATATTTCACACACTACAGTGATAATTGATCGCACAAATTACGGCACATTGCTTCAGGGAATTTTCGTGCTTTTTAATATTCCGAAGCATTTCTTTGCACAGTGTAAGCACTTTCAGCATCTATCTATCTATCTATCTATTAATCTATCTATCTATCTATCTATCTATCAGACTATCTATCTATCTATCTAGCCACTGATGTCTAGGTGCTTTCATTATTAACACCTTAACTTGGGGTAAACTAAAATTTCTATTCGCATATACAGTTGTCTTTCTCAGTGTCCTTTCTGTGAACAAAAAAGGTGGAAGCGAAACTACCGATCGCAGAAGCAGCTGGTATCGCAAATGATCTAACACGTGTCTTCGTTTTACACCTATTATTCTTGCAAGCTGCCTGTTACTAGGCGCTAGTTAGGAGAAATGCTACTTTTATACCAGCATGTAGTCTTTATCATTCCGTTCTTGGGGGACATATATGGAAATAAAGGAATTACAGCAATTGTAGGAGTGAGGATTGTTTGGGAATGCTTGAGTTGTGCGATTTCCTGCTTCTGCTGCGGTATGATTTGATATGTTGACGCCTTCGCGACACAATATCCAATCACACAACCAAAAAGTGCCGTATACAACTTTATGAGTATTGACTTTTTTCTTCTACAATGCTCACTTTGGCTGCAACTGAAATACAGAGGACAACAACTGCATTCGTCCTCGATATGTCCTATGTTATAGTCAGGGCTACATGCTTTAAATAAATCACAAAAATATCGAGAAACAACGTGTTAAACGTTGGACCATAAGAATTTATTCAATAACCCCGTTTTATTGATCATTACTACCTTGCTCTGCCTCTTTTATATAGCTTGATTTAAGCAGCACACACGACGTTGTATGCAATGACATGTGCTGTTCTTTTCGGGGGGGGAGGGGGTAGGGCACTGTCTTGCAGATGGTCCTTCTTTGCTGTGTATGACATGGATTAAAGTGAGCTCTTCTATACCCGACTTTCACTCTGTCTGCGTCGTGACACTGGTGGAGGAGGCCCCACCATGGTGGTCTAGTGGCTAAGGTACTCGGCTGCAGACCCGCAGGTCGCGGATTCGAATCCCGGCTGCGGCGGCTGCATTTACGATGGAGGCGGAAATGTTGTAGGCCCGTGTGCTCACATTTGGGTGCACGTTAAAGAACCCCAGCTGGTCAAAATTTCCGGAGTCCTCCACTACGGCGTCTCTCATAATCATATGGTGGTTTTGGGACGTTAAACCCCACAAATCAATCAATCAATCTGGTGGAGGAGCTGGGTACATATCCAGGACAACTTCCAACAGCCTGCGATCTAGTCCACAAAGACTTCCACTCGCCTAGAGAGAAGAAACTTTATGAAAGTGTCCCTGCTGGGGTAAAAGATGGCGGAGGGGGGCGGGAGATGGGCCCTTCTGTAACTCTCTTCTTTGGGCAGTGGCCAGGCCTTGAATCCTGGCGGCGTCTTCGGGCACCCGGACAGCGCAGAGCTGGTCTCCGGGCACGTGCTGAGCAGCGAAGCCTCCCACTGTTCGGCCATGCTGATTGTGATTGTGAATGTAGGGTTCATGCTGTGTTCAACTGAGTGAGTAGCTGCGAGGCAGGCTCATATAATATGGTCGAGCTCGGCGTTAGGTGCACCACGCACTTTGCATCGTGGCGTGTGAACAGCGGGTTAAATACGGCTGTACAGTGACAGACAGAGAAAGTGCGTATCTGTAATAGACGGCACGTAGTGGACTGTTGCTTACTAAGGCACTTGTCTGGTGGTGAGTATTTAGGTCTGGCCTTGCGGTAATACATTAGGATTTCTCCAAAGGTAATCATTCTGTCCCTCGCATTGTCGCGAAACGAGGAGACCATCATCTTTTGCTCAGCATCATCAGGTCGCGAGAGGTGGTGCTCTGTTGAATGACGCGCCCGGTGGACGAAAGCGCAGACGGCGTCATGAGCGTGTTCGTGCTCCGCGAGCCCCGAGTGGCCCGCAGTCCAGATGATCTCAACACAGCTACGACGTAACAGAGGTGTACTTGTAAGAATTCGGAAGGTGGATGGATGGATGGATGGATGGATGGATGGATGGATGGATGGATGGATGGATGGATGGATGGATGGATGGATGGATGGATGGATGGATGGATGGATGGGTGGATGGATTGGTGAACGAGTGGATGGGTGGTTGGGTTGAATGAATGGATGAACGAATGCACAATTGGACGTACGGATGGATTGATGAATGACTAAAAAAATGGATGGATGGATGGATGGATGGATGGATGGATGGATGGATGGATGGATGGATGGATGGATGGATGGATGCATTGATTGACGATGGACGAACGAGTGAATGCAACTCGTTCGGCCTTTCGCAGCGCGGAAAGCTTGATTGATTTTGATATGTTTGGTTTAACCTCCAAAAACCACCATATATATATAAGGGATGCCATATTTCATTTCATTTCATTACATTTATTTACTTTCAGGGCCCGAGGGCATTACAGAAAGGAGTGGGGTTTCACAACTAAAGCGCGCAACAATACATTCAAAGCACTTCTTGATGGGTGATGACCTTAGAGTCATTTACATCTGTGATGGAGGCGATGGCGGCGGGAAGGTGGTTCCAGTCCCTGCTTGTTCATGGAATGAAAGAGTCATAATAAAGATGAGTTCGACTAGATGGCACACCAACTTTTAAACCATGATCCAAACGGGATGAAATGTACGAGGGTTTTGTGAAAAGCTGTTCTTTTAAAATGGGGTTGTGATGAAATATTTTGTGAAAAAGTGAAAGCCGAGAACATTTAGGACGCAACGACAGATCAGGCAAGTTTAGGGACATCTTCATTGCAGTTACGCTAGAATGGCGGGAGTAGTTAGAAAATACAAAACGAGCTGCGCGGTTTTGAATTGATTCGAGGGCGAGGATTAGAGTATGTTTGGTAGGATCCCAGATGGCGCATGCGTATTCTAATTTCGAACGTACTAGCGTTTTGTAAAGAGTTAGTTTTAGTGATGAAGGTGCAGATGAAAAATTGCGACGTAAATATCCGAGCATGCGGTTAGAGTTGTTAGTTACATAGTCAACATGCATCTGCCAAGAGAGATTATTTGTGATATGAAGACCGAGGTATTTATATGAATCGACGTGCGATAAAGAAGCGGCATGAAGACTATACGTGCACGTGTTAGCATTATTATCGCGATGCGAAATTCGCATGCATTTGCATTTGGACACGTTAAGACGCATGAGCCATTATTGCACCACTCGGATAGGTTGTTAAGATCGGTTTGAAGTTTCAAGGTGTCAGCTGGGGTAGAAATTTTCAGATACAATACACAATCATCAGCAAAGAGTTTAATGGTTGAAAAAGTGATGCAGTCGAGAAGATCGTTATTGTAAATAAGAAAGAGCAACGGCCCCAGTACTGACCCTTGAGGTACGCCAGACGTTACAGCACAAAAGGGGGATAAACAATCATTAGCGGTTACGTACTGGGTTCGGTTAGAAAGAAAGTCATTAATCCAAGAGAGAACATTAGGGTCAATGTTGAGTTTGGTAAGCTTCAGAATTAGTAAGTCGTGAGATACAGTGTCAAATGCTTTCGCAAAATCAAGAAAAATGCAGTCAGTATCGAAACCTTGATCAACGTTAACAAACAGGTGGTTAGTTAAGGACAAAAGCTTGGTTTCGCATGACACCATCTTCCTGAAGCCGTGTTGACAGTTGTTGAAAAAGGAATTTTCTTCAAGAAAACTAACTAAATGTGAATATATTATGTGCTCTAACATTTTACATGGAATGCTTGTCAATGAAATGGGACGGTAGTTCTCCGGTGAATTAGTGTTACCTGATTTGTGAACCGGAACCACCTTGCCCTTTTTCCAGTCGCCAGGTAGGGATGAACACTGCAAAGACTGATGAAAAATCTTCGAAAGAATTAGTGACGAGTACAACTCTGTGCATTTCAATATTTTGGAATTTATGGCATCAGGACCCGCAGAAGAAGACATATTCAAGTTGTTGATCAGTTTTCTAACTCCTTCCCAATCTATTACAATATAGTCCATAGGAAAAAAAATTATGGCTAGGGGCTGTTGAAACAGAAGACGAAAAACTGCGCAGAAAAACTGAACAAAATGCATCGTTTAAAAGCTTGCAACATTCATTATTTGGAACAGGTTCGCCACAGTGTGTTCATTGCACTATCTTGTTTTTGTTACCGTTCACAAGAGACCAAAATTTTTGTGGATTGTTTCGTAGATAAGAGGGAAGAGTAACGTTAAAGTAAGCATTTTTTGCATTAGCAACTTCATGGAGGTATTCGGCGTTAGCGTTTTGGTACTCGGACCAACGGCTGGGTCTGTCTACTCTCTTGGCAGAGCGAAACAATCGCTTCTTTTTGTTGCGTAAGCGTCGAAGTGTAGCATTGAACCATGGCGAACGGGGATTAGTGCGGACATTTCTTTGTGGAACCTAACAGTCAGCTAAATATAAAAGTTTATTTCTAAAAATAGACCAGTTTTCTTCTATTGATCGTTCTTCAAAGTTCGCCATGAATTCATCGACAAATCGCTCCATTTATTCTGTAATTGACCTGGTGTCTGCTCTAGAGTAAACCCGGATGGTTTTAACACTTTTGTTAGAAGAAACACGTGCCTTTAGATTAAAGTGTAACATGGAATGATCACTTATTCCTTGAAGGTAACTAAGGGAAGTAACCAAGTCTGGCTTGTTTGTTAGGATCAAGTCTAAGGTGTTGGTACAAGTAGCTGTAGTGTCTGTGGGTTTATGTACGAGTTGGGTTATATTGAAGTCAGAACATACGTTTATGAAGTCAACACACTCAGACGAATTTTGAGTAAGGGTTACAATATCGCTTTGCCACTTTATGTTTGGTAGGTTGAAGTCTCCCAAAAGAAATAAGGGCAAATTCGGGTAACTAATAACGAAACTGTTTAAAACATCATGTAGTTCGTCAGAAAACGATGGCGAGGCGGTGGGCGACCGGTAACATGCACAGAGAATGAAATCTTGGCTTGGCAGACAGATTCGTACACAGATAAGTTCTAGGCCGGAAGATACATTAACCACATAAGATTTCAGAGCACTGCTGACACCAATCTATATACCTCCCCCAGAACGTACGTCACGGTCGTAACGATAAATGTTGTACGATTTTTCGCATTCAAATATTTCACTGTTCTTTATTTTGGCTGACAGCCAAGTCTCTGTACAAACAATAATATCTGCTGAACATGAATCAATTGTAGAAGCTAACTGCACCCGCTTGTTCATCACGCTCCGTGTATTTGTGAAAAGTACAGACACGTGCTCGACATGTGGCTGCGATGAAGATAGCTATGGATGGGGACTGGCGCGGGGAGTATGCACTGACGCGCTACCACTCGATGCATGCGACACTCGGTTAGGAGTGACGTCACAAACCTCATCGGTCGCCGCGCAGTATACGTACGTTTTCTTGTTCATTACAAGTTTGCTGCTACGCAGTGAAAAACGCTGACCGCTTGCATTGCCAAATTCAATTAGCTTCTTGCGCGACTGTCGAGTGGTTCGGCGAAAGTCCTCCCCCACTGATACGCCTGAGCTTTTAAGTTTGGCTTTTCGTGAAAGGATGCGGTCCCTCACTTTGGAAGAAGAAAACGTGACGATGATGGGTCGCATTTTTGTGGCTGAAAAAGCGCCCAACCTATGTGCTCTCGAGATACTACCAGAAAGTTCAGAACTTTGCATTTCAAGCTGAGAGGCTAGGTTACACACGTGTGCTTCAGATTGCTCCCATGTCTCCGTTTCATTGTCAGCTATTCCATAAAAGATAAGGTTGTCCCTTCTGGACAAGCTCGTCCATCCTTGACTTCAATTCCGCATTTTCGCTTTGGACAGCAGCAGAAACAATGTTTGTTATGTCAGCGGCACATGGTCCGCGGTTAAGGGTATCGACAATTGACTCAAGAGCGTCCATCCTAGTTGCTAACTCGGAGACCGTTCGCGTCAAATTTTCTTGATTCTTTTTAAGGTCAGCAAATTGCTGCAAAACATCAGCGTGACGCGACTTCATTTTGGCGGAAAGATTGGCGATAGCTGCTAGGACTTTCGAATTAGGCCCCGGATTCGTCTCCACATCGCCGCAAAGCAGCAACTGTTTTGTTACAAGAACGCATTCACAAAACATCTCGCAAAGGACACTTGGGCACGGAAAGAGCAGCAGGCAAACGTTACTAGAACGTTTACAGTACAGTGACGGAATTTCACTAACCTGCAAAACAAAAAGCAGCGGCTTGGTCAGTGACGAACACATGCCTGCCGCTCCCACGTGCCCACTAAAGGCTGGCGTACGATGCCCGTCCTTTAAGTAGTCGGTGTCTAGTGTTGACCATGTCGATGACGCTTGCCTGCCAAGAAATGGCTTGAAGGCGGTTTCAAGATCCGGTTGGTGACGAAAGCATGGCTCGTCGATAATCGGCGCCGGAGGCACCAGCTGAACTTGCAGGACTGGAACAGTCGATGCGTCATGCTGTGGTAGAAGCCATGCGCCAACCAGGAAAGACTGCACAACAAAAAAGGTTTCCCGAAACATATTGAAGGTTTCCCGAAACATAGACCACCTGGAGGTCTTTAGCGTGCACCGAAATCTAAGCACACGGGCCTACAGCATTTCCGCCTTCCTCGGAAACACAGCCGCCACAGCCGGGATTCAATTCCACAACCTGCGGGTCAGCAGCCGAGTACCTTAGCCACTGGACCCGCCACAGCAGGAAAGACCACGTTTTAGAAAACGCCTTCTGGAACATTGTTATGACGAGTGCGGTAAGATAAAATAGCTTCTATAGAAATGTGGGTGTGAGGACAACACGAAATGCACTGGCCAATAATATACCTTGCTCATTTGTACAATAGTTTGCGCTTTGTCTCGGAAATCTGACCAAATTTTTTCGTTTCCCTAATCTCTCATTTTACGATAATTAACTGCCCTGAGAACAAAGTTGAAACTTACCGCAACATGATTGGTGCAGTCTTCTGTTGTGTTTAGGTTCCAAGAAGTGCTCCGTGGTCTGCGTTTTTCAACATTCACCTGCTACGGATGAATGGAGAACTCCCTATTTCCATTTGAAACGTACTAGTCTCGTGCCATGACTGCTAGGGGCGCTGGTTGTAATGTGTCCAGAAAAGCTGCATATGTTTCCGTCATCAGCATTTCTCTATGCATTATCATACACAACTATAAAAATAATAAATAAATATGGCTATGCAAGCTCTGATGGACAAGTTTTTATGCAGTTAGGGCCAAACAAACCTAATAAACCACGAACGTTCAAAAATTCGCTGTTTAGCCTAAACCACCTGTTTTTATGATGTAAAAATTCACAGATTAGCTATGTACTCAGTCATCCTTTATGAAAGGGACACAGTAGCGCATGGCCGGCGCTTAGCAGCGGCCGCCTGCAGCGACATCAACCGTCAGTGCGAAAACACGTCAACTTTCGGCGTAAACAATTGAGCAACAAAATAACCAGTCACAGCCAGTAAACAAGCGCTGAAGAATTACGCTCTCGCTAGGATAGCGTGACAGGTGATGCCTGCATTGCGTCGTCTGCTGTGAACGAATTGACCATTGTGCACGGTCGACCTTCTGTAAACATAACTAGTCACTGCCCGTCCGGAAATGTAACTCAGAAGTGTGGCAGCTCAAAACAAAACGACGACACAGAGTCAAGAAGGACATTCGTGTCCTTCTTATCTCTGGGTTGTCGTTTTGTGTCTCTGGATTGTCTCGCGCTATAACTATCGTCATGCCCGTCTGGAGGCGCTTGCTTGCGAGCGCGTACTTTGAGACCTGCCATGTCTGATCTGTTCGCAAACGGATGACTCCGAACTCCAGACTTCTGAACAACCGAACCACGGCCGCCTTGCTTAACATGGGACAGGTCTACCGGAACAGACATCACACGCATGGAAGAGGCTGGTATAGAATTGACCAAGCGTAACCAGAAAGCCACCTTTGTGTTCACAGTTGCCCAGGTGGCGATATTTATAGTGCGAGAACAGAACGACGACAAAGAGACCAGAAAGAGACGAGCGCTAACTTCATACTGAGTTTATTGCGCAGAGTGCGAACACAGTAGAGGAGAAGTAACCATGTGACTAAAACCATGTGGCTCAAAACTCAATCCATGAGTAAAATAAAAAAACTAAAGCAAAAATGCAAAGAAAAATTTAGAAGGAAACGAAACAGAAAAGTAAAAGTAAAAGTACTATAACTAGTTGGACGCACCAAAACCTTCGTGAACCTTAGTTTCTTCTCAGAGAAAGTCACGGAGGGCTTGCTAGTACATGACACCTATTCGCGTGCCATCTGCGCGGTCTCGACGATAACAAAACTGGGCTCATTCTTGTGTTTATACAGCGCGACTGTGCCCTTGAAAAGGGGCACACATTTGCATTCAGCGCAGTGCTGAGCAAGAAAACCATGTTTCCTGTTTCTAACATTGTTAGCGTGTTCTCTCAGTCTATCGTTCAGACACCTTCCGGTCGTTTCAATATAACAAGCACCACAGGATATTGGGGTCCTATAGACTACTTCCCGGGAACATGCAACATATCTGCTTCTATGCTTAACTTTACATTCAGTTGAATGCTTTTTCAGATTTTTTGTAGATTTGGTGAGAGTGAATAATTTGAACTTGGCAGAGAACAGCACACGAACTCCCGCACGTTTTCAAATTTCTTGAGCTTGTGTAATTTTCGGTGTTTGTACAGAACAATGGCTTTCCTTTCACGCTCTGCATGCGTGTTGCTCAAATCCTGTCCTCTGGTCTGCCCTAATGATCCGCAGGGCAGACCAGATGCGATGAACGTTTCATAAATACCCGAAGCCTTAAGCCGGGATACTCGACCTTTCAAGCTCGCAGAGATGCTGTAAACGCCCAACCTGTTCAAGACATTCTCAAAGCAGGTGCGTGGTATGCTTTGCTTTGATAACTTGCTGTGAGCGGAAGAAAAAAGAAGCATAGGTTTCTGGTTACGTGGTTCGTAACACCAACAAATATGCTGCGTACTAAAACAGGCTCATATCCAAAAAGCGTAACGCGTCATTCTTGGACATTTCTTGTGTCAACACAAGAGGCTTAGACAATCTTCAAATACGCCTATTGTTGAGCCACAATCCAGTGAAACATATAAGGGCGCCTAGTTGTAACAACCAAGAAATCATTCATATATCTGAATATTTTGACAACATGGGTGTCCTCTAACTTTTCCTGCAGTTTGTTGTCCATTTTGCCAGTAGTAGATCACTGAGTAGAGGCGCTAACCATAATCCAATTAAAACACCCTTTATATGCAGATAAATGAAACCATTCCATTGAACGAACGTAGAGGAAAGGTACAGCAAAACAAGTTCAAGAAAATCTCGTCCACTGATGCCAGTTATAATTGGCAGTTCAATTTCTCCGTAGGCGCTTCTGTTATGCCTTATGCATTTTAATATTTCATTGTGAGGCAATGAGTAGTATAGGTCATTTATGTCTATTGAAAAACCGAACACAATATTTTGATTCGACTGTTTGAAAAATTCTAACAGTGCCTGCACGTTTTCGATCAGAAACGGGTCATCGATCGTTAGGCGCTTTAGATGGGTCTGAATAAACAAGCCGAGTTATTTTTGCCACGTTTGCTTTCCATCACGATGACTCTGAAGATCATGTTGAGTTTACTTGTTTTGTCAGTGAAAAACATGCTGAATCCATTTTTTGGAACATTTATTATTATGCTGTGCCAACTTTTTCAACTCTAGTTTACTACGAATTTTCATGGTTTGCGTTTTTACTTTATCTAGGTGATTATGAGTACAACATTTGAAAACGGGGCTTATAGCTGTGACCACCTTTTTTAGGTACAAGCATATAGGAAGAACAACGAAACCACTCTCCTTATCTGACGGCACGACACAAAGTTCATTTTCTCTCCGAAACTTGGCTGTCGTCCGCACCAGAATGCTGGTGCGGACAACACCAGCCTTCCGACGGTTTTTTCGCAGACAGCTTATTTGTTGGTGTTACAAACCATGTGGGCAGAAACATTTGCTTCCTCTTTTTCCGCTCACAACAAGTGAGTAAAGCAAAGCATAGCACAGACCTGCCTTGAGAATGCCTCGAAAAGGTAGTGTGTTCACTAGATCTCTGCGAGCTTTAAAGCTCAAGTATACCGGCTTAAGGCTTCGGCTTTTCCTGAGGCGTTCATCGCATCTGTCGCTGAGACTATCGTGTGAACCAATAGGGCAGAGGAGAGGCAGGGATAGGTCCTAGAAACACGGATACAGAGCGGGAAAGGATTGCTGTAGTTCCGTACAAACACCAGATATCGCGCAGGTTAAAGAAAATTGAAAAAAAGTGCGGGACTTGGTCTCCTGTTCTCTCTACCGTTCGTATTATTAAGTCTTACCAATTCTACAAACCGCCCGAAAAAGCGGCAATCAAGTGCTTGTATAAGGTGGTAGATGTTGCCATAAGGTTGTGCCCAAGCTACACAATTCTATACAATAATACCGGTTCAACCACACCATAGGCTCGACACTTCACTCAGAAAAAAAGAATGGCTACGCCCTTGACAAGGTGACCCAGCATGTTAACATGTCTGTGTATACTTTTAATCTTTAATACATTCCGCTCTGAATGCGACATATATCACATCGTGTGAACACAATACGGCAACTCTTAAAATACAATGTTTAAGCGTGTGCACTTTGTGCGTGGTTCAGTAAGAAAGGCGTAAAGCCATAGCATTCGACCTACGTCTGTCTGCTATTAACTTAGTCCTAACGTCTTTACAGTTATATACCCTGGAAAAATACCAAATTACGCCACCAGCAAGCGTATCAGCAAAACATCGTAAATATAACAAGAACTAAGGAAGAGTGTGAATGAAATAAGCGATAATTTTTAACATTTTTGACAGTTTAACCATGAAGGATTGCTCTGCATTGGTTCAAAGCGATGAGTCAGATTATTACTTCTGTTTTAAGGAATAGCAGCATACCTGCTTCTTTTCGTTGCAAGGATATAATTGCACACTACATTATCACTGTTTCATGTATCAAAACTAGGAGCCACCACATCAGTATGAAATGGTTCATTGAGAAAGTGTCTTAGCGCTCTGATGACAGAGAAACAAAGAAGCATTGATTTTGCATATGGCACCTCAACCATGAAATCGATGTACTACAAAAATTATATCAGAAGTACTATCTCAATAGGGCTGTAATTCAAAGGAACTTTAGAGGCAGCCATACCAAATTACGTATATATATATACAGATGTTGCTGACTTCACTCAGCTCAATGTGTGCTGTGTGTTAGTGTTACTGTGTTTTGCGAATGGTGCTGAGTTCTAAATCGGGATGCTGGCTGCATAGCACCAACAGTCGACGGAACCTAGCTGTTTCAACTAAGCAACCGCACCTGTTCATTATACGCAACACCTCACATTCGTATATGTTGTCAATGATCTTTGAGGCAGCAATTTTCTTCAAAATTGGCCTCATGCGGTTCAACCATCGAATCCTGTTAGAAGACGTGTATATTAAAGAAAAACATACTGAAAGGGACACCATGCATCGCGTCTGATCTTCTACATATGCCATGCGGCATGAGAAATTCCAGACAGACCTTTCAGCGTGTTCTCCAGCCTTCAATTCTATCATGCTTGCCTCAACAACGTACTCATCGCGAGTTCACATGAGCACAGTTTACATTTGCCTTCTTTGACGCAACACCTGAACAAGGCACATTTGCAGCATAAGAAGGTGTTCATTTGACGTCTAAAAGCTCACCTTTCATATCGCTGTCGTCTCAGCATTCAATATTCATCTCTAGCCAGGCAGAATTATAGGTGTTGAGAGTTTCCCATCTCCGAATACTAGATGCCGATAATCCCTACAAGCTGTTATTATTGTGATGTACGTACTATATTAATATTTTCTACCGTGGTGCGAGGCCATTCTACATATTCCCTCTACTTCGTGAAAGAACATACACAGAAATCTGCTATATTGAGCTCCCTTAGACCAAGAACTCTCGCACAAACTTTTGGGGAACAAGAGATGCTAGTTGGACAGTATATGCTGCTCCCTGAAAATCAAATGAGAGTCCCACTATACATTATAGTACGACATCATGAATCCCATTTGTGCTAGATCACCGACTCATCAAAGGAGTACATATGGCGGCCAATCAGTCCATGACATGTCCTGAAAGCTTATGCCCACTAGCTGAGCAGCATCAAAGCATTTTTTCGTGGAGACTGAAGCCAACAGTTCCTCAAAAATGTCCCTGAAATCATAGTGTTGGCCCTGTAAACATATCTAGCAATGTGACAATGCGACTGATTCTTAAAGTTCCGTAAAGCAATCGACTCAGGTGATGATTGATTGATTGATTTCTGGAGTTTAACGTCCCAAAACCACCATCTGATTATGAGAGCCGCCGTGGTGGAGGGCTCCAGAGACTTCGACAACCTGGTGTTATTTACCGAGCACCCAAATCAGAGTACACGGGCCTACAACGTTTCCGCCTCCATCGAAAATGCAGCTGCCACAGCCGGGATTTCATCCCACAAACTGTGGGTTAGCAGCCGAGTGCCTTATCCAATAGACCACCGTGGCCGGAAATCGACTCCGGTGGTACGTACACACACGCGATGATATTGCCACGGGGGTCGCGACGTGGCCGAAGACAGGAGAATTTATGTTGAGATTCAACTGTTTGTTTGGGAGAACGTGTGGCTGGTAAACGGAAAGTCTGTTTACAGTCATAGTCTTGCACAGATAGCAGTGAACGGAGCGTCGGCCGTCGATGAACTACTGACAAGCAGCGAAGTGCGTTAGCATTTACAATCTTGCCATCGAATGTTCTAGCGTTATTGCTGGCGGTGACATAGGTTCCAGAATAATCAGTACAGCTCGCGGAGTAGGCGTGATCTTATCGAAATGATCTACTACAGTCCCGAAGCTTCTCGAAAACTGCAGGCGTGGTTTGCGTTGAGAATTGTGTAATGTATTTGGGCCATAACAAAACTTGAAAAATGGAAAGTGGCATTGCCCCCCCCCCCTGAAAAAAGGCATCGTCTCGATGCTTTAACTAAAGATGAAGGTACAACAATAATACAGGAAAGTACAATGAATAAATTACGATACAGCAATAATACAAAAACATTGTTTCAGTTTGTGAGCGTGCATGAAACGGCTTCAGGCACGCGACATGATCGGCCTCAGGTCCCGATCGGCGTCGTTGAGAGTTCATGACGCCATCGGGGACAACCTCGTAATGAAGTGGGCTGGGACCTTGAACCACCCTGTACGATCCAAAGTACCATCGCAGCAGCTTTTCACAGATCACGTCAGCGTTCCGGCGTCCACATCCAGACACGTTAACCGGGCTGGTATTCTACGAAGCGTCGTCGAAAGGTTGTAACGGCGGCTGTCGGTCGTCTGTTGGTTCTGGATACGGAGACGCGCGAGTTGTCGGGCTTTTTCGGCACGTTGAAGGTACTCACTCACATCGAGGTTTTCTTCCTCGGTGACGTTGGGTAATATGGCATCGAGCGTCGTTGCTGGGCTCCTTCCGTAGAGCAATTTGTATAAAGATATCTGCGCCGTCTCCTGCACCGCCGTGTTGTATGCGAAGGTCACGTACGGAAGAATGGCGTCCCACGTCTTGTGTTCGACATCGACGTACATTGCCAGCTTGTTGGCGATCGTCTTGTTAAGCTGCTCGGTGAGGCCGTTGGTTTGTGAGTGGTACGCAGTCGTCCCCCGGTGGTTTGTCTGGCTGTATGCCAAGATCGCTTGTATTAAGTCGGCAGTAAATGCCGTTCCTCTGTCAGTGATAAGGATCTCCGGGGCGCCGTGACGTAGGACGATATTTTCGACGAAGAACTTGGCTACTTCGGATGCACTGCCTTTGGGAAGGGCTTTTGTCTCGGCATAGCGGGTAAGGTAGTCGGTAGCTACCACGATCCACTTGTTTCTGAAAGCCGACGCCAGGAACAGCCCAATAGGTCCATACCAATCTGCTGGAAAGGTCGGCAAGGTAGTTGAATTGGCTGCAGAAGTCCCTCTGGCTTTGTCGGCGGTGTCTTGCGTCGCTGACAGTTCCGGCATGTCCTCATATAACGAGTGACGTCGGTGGTAAGACGTGGCCAGTAGTACCTTTCTTTTAACCTCGTGAGCGTGCGAGAAACACCAAGGTGCCCTGTCGTCGGATCGTCGTGCAGGGCCTGCAGGAGTTCTGGTCGCAGAAATGAAGGCACCACAAGGATGTACTTGGCTCGAAGTGGTGAGAAGTTTTTCTTTTGGAGAAGACCGTTTCGTAGGAATAACGGTGCAAGTGCGCGCTTGAATGCCTACGGGACTTCGACGGTCCTGCCTTCGAGGTATTCTATTAAAGCCTTAAGTTTCGCGTTGCCGACTATCATTCAGTAAAGCTGTCGGCAGTTATCGTTCCCAAGAAGTAGTCACAGTCCGGGTCGTCGGGTGATGGTAGGTTGACAGGCGCACGAGATAGACTGTCGGTGTCAGAGTGTTTCTTGGCGGACTTGTAAACGACGGTAATGTCATATTCTTGAAGTCTCAGGCTCCATTGTGCGAAGTGAGTAGAAGGGTCCCTAAAGGTAGCTAGCTAACACAATGCGTTGTGGTCGCTTACAACTCTGAAGGGCCTGCCGTAGAGGTAGGGGCGAAATTTCAGCGTAACCCAGATGATGACCAGGCACTCTTTTTCTGTTGTGGAATAATTGGCTTCTACTTTGAATAGCGATCGGCTGGCGTAACTAATAACCCTTTCAATTCCGTCATCCCTCTGCACAAGAATGGTGCCGAGACCTGCGCTGCTTGCGTGAGT
The DNA here is from genome assembly GCA_013436015.1 of Rhipicephalus annulatus. NCBI lineage: Eukaryota > Metazoa > Arthropoda > Arachnida > Ixodida > Ixodidae > Rhipicephalus > Rhipicephalus annulatus. Next base: position 37,985 of record WOVY01003311.1, on the reverse strand, counting down.
GTGTATTTATGTCTCGGCGAATTCGTCGAAATGGGCAAGGTACGGAGGCGTCTGGAGGCAATGTTTAAGCTCCTGGAAAGCGTGTTCCTGCAGTGTTTCTCACCTGAACTCCACGTCAGCCTTGGTAAGGTTAGAGAGTGAACCGGCGATGTGGGCGAAGTTTTTCGTGAACCGCCAATAATAGGCGCACAGGCCCAGAAATCAGCGCACCGCCTTCTTGCCAGTAGGCGGCGGGAATTCAGTAATGGCGGCTGTTTTCTGTGGATTGGGACGAACTTAAGACTTGCTAATCATGTGGCCCAAAAACAAGAGCTCGTCGGATGCAAATCTACACTTTCCTGGATTCAGTGTGAGCCCGAACGTCTTGATGGCTTGAAGTACAGCTTCAAGGCGCCGAAGATGCTCATCGAAACTCGAGGTAAACACGACGACGTCGTCCAAGTAAACAAGGCACGTCTGCTACTCCAATCCTGCCAGCACTGTATCCATAACACGTTGAAAAGATTCAGGCGCTTAGCAAAGACCAACGACCTTCACCTTAACCTAAAGAGACCGTCCGGTGTTATAAACGTCGTCTTCTCTCGGTCTCGTTCGTCGACTTCGATTTGCCAATAGCCAGTCTTCAGGTCCATTGACGAAAAGTACTTGGCGTTAAGGGGCCGATCAAGTGGTCGTCTATTCGTGGGAGAGTAAAAACGTCCTGTTCTTCGATTTTGTTCAGGTGGCGATAATCGACGCACAAACGCAGGGTTCTAACCTTTTTCTTCACTAACACCACGATGCATGCCCATGGACCTTTGGACGGCTGGCCATCCCGTAGCATTTCATCAACTTGTGTCTTTACGGCCTCGCGTTCTCGCGTCGAAACCCTGTATGGACCCTGACGGAGTGGTCAGGCATTTTCTTCGGTTGTGATGCGATGTTTCGTGATAGGCGTCTGCCGAATTTCGGAGCACGACCAAAAGCAATCTTCGTATTGCAGGAGCAGGGCCTTGAGCTCTTCTTGCTTATAGTTCGGAAGGCAGAGTATGACGCTGATAGCTGAGGAAGGGTCTTGCTTTCTCTCAGCAGGTTCCACTGAATCAGTGAGGGCGAAAGCACTGGTGGCTTGCACAATTTCTTCGATGTATGCGACCGTCGCTTCTTTGTTCACGTGTTTGTATTCATTGCTGAAATTCATGAACACAACCATTGATTTGCCTCCGCGAAGCTCCGCAATTCCTCTGGCGACACAAATACTGCGGGTGACCAATAGATACCGACCACCTTCAACGACGCCTTCTAACACTGGTGATTTCGGAGCGCTGAGTGAAATAATGACGCTGGAGAGAGGCGGAATAATGACTTGTTCTTCCAGCACACTCTAGGAGTGGTTTCCTGACGGCATGCGCGACGGTAGTACTTGTTCTGTGGATAACGTAATCGACTTTGTTTTTAGGTCGATGACAGCACCATGGAGGCATAAGAAGTCTATGCTAAGGATGACATCTCTCGAGCTACGCCGTAGGACTACGAATTCTGCAGGATAAATATGGCCGTTATTGTTTACTCTCGCTGTGCAGCTGCCTGCAGGCGTTTCGAGATGACCTCCGGCTGTGCAGATTTTAGGACCTTCCTACGCTGTCCTAACTTTCTACAACTTTGCGGCGAACGGGCCATTGATAATGGAAAAGTCGGCTCCAGTATTGACGAGAGCGGTCAGACTGTGGCCGTCGATAAGAACGTCGAGGTCGCTAGTTCGCCGTCTCGCGTTACAGTTAAGGCGTGGCGTCGGGATCACGGCTGCGTCAGCTTGTTCCGCTCCTTCCATGTTGCATCGCCAGGTCACTTTCGGCAAGTGAAGTGTCGCTGTCAGAACTTTGCCTGCGTGGCGTCGTCCTCGGAAACCTCCGTCGCGTCGTCGTCGTCGTCGGAGAATCTTGGTAGTTCGTCGCACAGCAACCGCCACTCGATCAGTTGCTGCTCTTAGTTTCCCGGATACGGGCTAGAAGACCGACAACCGCATGTCACCGCACCACTGCCGGTGGTGCGGTGACATGCGGTGGCTGGGCGACGGCGAACAGGAAGAACTTCATGGTGTCCACTGAGTTTTTTTAGGTAGTCGGCGATGTCACGTGGCCGTTCCCCTTGCTGCGGATGTGGTGCATTCACGGCGAAGCCACGTCGTCCCATCTGTCGGTACAGGCAACGGCGGTAAGTGTACTCGTCCTCGCCGCAGTGGTGGCAGAGCGGGCGGTTGTCAGGTGCATGCCAAACGTTGGTTTTACTCGATGCACTGCGCTTGCCCGCTGGCGAACGGTAGGTCGTCGGTGGGGGTGGTGGCGGTGGTGGCGTGTGTCGACGGAAGTGCGATTTGGTGGCGTTCTGGCGTGGACGGAGAAGAAGGTTGTAGCGCACTGCAGCGGCGTAGCTCGTAGCTTCCGGCTCGGGCAGCGGTGCTTGGGGAATTCGAAGCGATTGCCGAGGTTCTTCTCGCACAATGTCGGCGATCGAATCCATTTGAGGCTGCGCCGAAGGCAACAGCTTGAGCAGCTCTTCCTGCACGGTCGCTGAAAATCGTTTCACGCAAGTCTCCGGAGTCAATGCATTGAGCAGCAGCGCAGTCTGGAGTTAGGCGACGATTATACTGTCTGGTGCGCACGTCCAGGGTCTTTTCGGTAAGGGTCGCTTCGGCTACAATTTCTTGGATGGGGTTCGTTGGATTTCTCAACAGTCTCGCGAAGAGCTCCTGTGTGACCGCATGAGGAAACGAACTTTCTTATCCTCAGGCATCTCTGGGTCAGCGTGACGGAATAGACGTGTCATTCATTTCTTTCATGAAAATAGAACATTTTCATTCGGTAGCTGAACTTGGGTCTCTATTAAAGCAGCGGGCCTCCCTTTTCAAGCGACGCTCACGAACATTTGCAGTCATGCGCCCCCGAAGACCTCCCACGTTTGAAGCGTGGACTCCCAATTTTCGGGCCGGGTGCTTGCGGTGTCTTCAAGGTAGAACTACACACGACGGAGCTTTTCTTTATTATTTCAGTGGTTGAGGGCGACCGCACGGTCGTAAGTTTTTTTTGCCAGGTCTCCGGGTCTTCGAACGATGACCCACGGAAAGTTGGTGGTTCGCTGGGTTCATGCATGATGATTGCGGACTGGGACACTGCGGTTGTCATTGTCACTGCAGTCGAGGTTATGGCCTTGGTCTTCCGCGCCTTGTCTTGTAGGAGCTCTTACTCCGGTGGTAGACCTTGCTGTCGGTGGCTTGTTCTCTGCTCCTGGTTTTCGTAGGTGTCTTCTCCACAACGTGGGCTGGGTTCACGGCTTGATGAGGGCGTCCGGTACATGAACGAAGCAGCACCTCCACCAGATGTCATGGGGTCGTGACATGGCCGAAGGCAGGAGACATGATGTTGAGATTCAACTGTTTCTTTTGGCGAACCTGTGCCCGGTAAATGGAAAGTCTGATTACAGTCTCAGTCTTGAACTGATGGCAGTGAGCGTAGCGTCGGCCGTCGATCTACTACTGACAAGCGGCGAAGTGCGTCGGCGTTTATACTCTTGCCATCTAATGTTCTAGCGTTATTGCTCGTGGTGATGCTGGTTCCAGAATACTCTGTACAGTTCGCGGAGTGGGCGAGATCTTGTCTAAATGATTTACGACAGTCCTGAAGCTTATCGAAAACTGCGGGCGTGGTTCGCGCTGAAAACTGTGTAATGTATTGGGGAGACAACGAAACTTGAGAAATGGTTCGTGGCAATATACTACGCCTTATTCTATTTGCTGGGGAAGTCTTTGAATTTCATGTGTACTTGGATGTACGTAAAAAACTCTCTAATAGTGATATACATAATTGTGCTTACAAGTGGGCATGAATGGTTTGTGCGTATGTCACTACATTATTACATAGAAGAAAATAAGTGAATTTTCTCATAGAATATGTGAGTGCATCTCTCATCAGTACATAATACACGCCCTCAGTGACAATCGTAGCATCCATACTCTCATGAATGCAGCAGATGCCCAACATATCAGACACATATCACAGGAGCTGTTAACATTGTCATTGAGGTCATGTCACATAGCACAATGAACATGTTCATCTGTCCCAGAGAAATATACACCTTAAAAAAGACGCAACTGACTGACATGACAACAAACTCTGCCATCTGCAATTATTATAAGCTTTGACGCTGCTAGACTTTAGGTGGTGCAGAGTCGTTTACCAGTAACAGATGACATATTTTCTTCAACACATGCTGTGACCCAAGAACTGACCATTTATGCCCACTTGCAAGCAGAATTAGGCATATGGGCACAACTGGACTGTCTTTCACGCCCAAATACACGCGAAATCGAAAAGCTTCCCCAGGCAGAGAACGGAAGGTGTATGGCACGACGTGGGTGTACGCACCGCCTGTGTCGAATGCTTTGCACGACTTCAACATTCAGTCACATTGTGACATTGCTGGATTTATTTTCAGGCCGAACCACTTGATTTAGCGACGTTTCCGAAGACCTTACTGTGCCATTAACTATACTGCTGCTTTGCAAAAGAATAACTTGTAGGATTGTGTTAATTGCATGGTTCGGAGTTAGGTAGAATATATTCTTAATGCAGACACTGCTAGGTTACGCACTGTTACTCCTGCATTTGTAGCTGCTGACAGCATCACTCATATGATCCTCGGTTCCAACAGATAGAGAAAGCCAATATGGACCGAGAGTATTTCACCAAGCCCTACCTACCAATGTGCAATGGAAATAATGAAACGTATATGCATGATATTCAAGGCAGAGGTTGCCTTGTAAAACACTGTAAAACTTGCTTTAGGCGTGACTGTAGGTCAACCCAGTGACCAGGTTCTTTACTCTAATCGACACGAATCCCACGTTTCTACCAGTGACTACACATCTCGTCTACTTTACATCATAAAAATGATTCTACCTATAGCTGTGTGAGAGCGCATTAGAAAGCACATATGGTAGCCGTGAACTTGACTCCTGTATACACATGCATAATGAAATGATATGGACTAACCATTCCTTATCATTGTCATGCTGCCAACTTTAAGGAAACCTTTCCCTCAAATAACTTTTACTGAAGTTTTGTGAAAACAAAACAGATGATTTACTCCCTATGCAGTAATCATCATCAATGCACAGATGGCCTGAAACAGCGAAAATATCCAATTTACATACATTAAATAAACAATCCTCACAGTTCCATAATTATTATTGCATGTTAAGTTGTTATCAAGTCAGTCTAGCTAATAAACCTTCTACTAGTATCACACTTTCAGGTAAATTGAAAATTCTTTTTCTGTGTTTTATGCAATTATTATATCTGAAATAACAGTTTAGGGGCAAAACAAAGTGCACCATTGAATTCGTGACACCTGAGTTATGATGAATACAAAAATAACAGCTGTGATTTTATCATATGATTCACTAAATATATCCTTTACCCTGGTTTGCTATTGTGCTAGTCCTCGAGTGCCACAAACAAAAAGTGAGAAAGTAATCTAAATTTTCTATCGCCTGGTACTTATACTCAAGTGCTATGAAAAACAAAGTGTAACATCATGTTTGCTGTAAGCTTGACTCCTGCAACAAGAGCTCACCTAAAGAAGGTTCAGGAACTATTCTACATACCTAAATATTCAATCACTTCGAATAAAAGACGGTGTGGCCTTCCATCTTGAGCTTTGTTTCAATTGTAGATCAACAAACTCGTGGTCGTAAGTCATGCTTAATTGTCTTTCATAACTCATTCACATCATGAAGGCCCTGAAAGTAAAACCACATTTGCAAAATTGATAAAGGATGGTGCATTTGCCCCTGAACAGCAAAAACCAATGTTCTCGTAACCAATGTGATGAATGCTCTGAACCCTGCCGTACATTAAACAGTCCTCCAAGCATTTTGAAAGTATGCTTGGTCATAACTCTCACATAGTTTTGTTATACAACTATAGGAACCAGAAAGCTTGAATAAGACTGACAGATTGAGTTGTTATGGATTCATGATTTTAGAACAGTTCAAGAAAGAAGACTAGGAACAACTCAGCTACAGACACACAAGTGCCGATTTACGGCTGAAGTTTATTCAATAACACACAACAGAACTCTACAACCACATGACAGTATGCAAAATTGACCAGCAATATAGAAGAAATTGTCAGATCCAATGTACATTATAAACCACCACTTGGAATGACTACATGCGTAAATATACAGATCAGGCATCTTTTTATAACAAAGCGAACACCGCAACATATAATAAATGCATGCACAGCGAGGAGGCTGATTAGAAGCGAAGATGTATCAGTCGTGAATATTAATTGTATTTGCCTGAGCATTTGAGGGCTCCACTTCGCAAAAACATTCTCAGAATACCTGGAGAGTTTTCCGCTGACGTAAACAATTGTATATATAGTCCACGCGTTCTTTTGTCACCCTTGCAAGTCTTTTTGGGAAAACGTCCCAAGAAAGAAAGTATACAACGTGCAGCTCCGAAATGCTTTGATGGAGCTTTGAGCTACTGCAACTACAATAGTTCGAAACGTACCCAGCAGGTAATCAATAACCAAACTTAATATTTCAACTTGTTTCGATATTTCTGGTAATTCTCTGTACTAAATGCTCAGGTGGTGTATGCAGAAAAATTATTCGTAAGTTCACATCGCATGAAGCTATAACGTTTTACGTGACGCCAAACGGGCTAGAAAGAAATATTGTTTTACTTTCGCCGTAACGGCCACAGGCCCCGCTCGCAGATGCTCCCAGTTTTAAATGCACATATGTACCCTAAAAAGTGAAAGCGGGTACGACCACCACCGAAGCTCCCTTGTAGAGCATCAGACCCGTTACTCGAAATTCCCAGGTTCCGTCCCGGCCGGTTGCAAGCTATCTTTTCGATAACTTTACTTTTTCTTCTTAACACTGCCATTACGTTTAATAAAATTCCCTTGGTAATATTGTAGTTTATTTCTCACTTTTATTGTGTCAAACACAGCGAACGAGTGCCTACATTTACGCTTTCATTCTTTTTGCTTCAAAGTACAGAGTGTTAGGTACTAAAACACCTTAAATCGAAGTGGGAGGGGACTATGCCAGCGTTTCAAATCAGCTCAGTTCAAATTCATGGGCAAATGGTGAAGTGAACAGATGTAGCACCACACTGGACGGCACCAGCTATGGAAGTCACCTCGGAACTCGTTATTCCGAGTTGGCGCCGCTACGCTTTCATGGTAGGTGCATTCTTTTCACATCATTATGCCCTCACAGAGAAGAGAGCTCATCAGTCTGCCTGTTACATGGCAGCAGCAAGCACGCGTATGCATTTAGGAGAGTAGTTAGCCGCGATGTCGAAATTTGTTACAATATTTAGGCTTGAAATGGCTTGAATAATTGTGGCAGACGTAATGTAATTAAGACAAGAAGAAATCAGTATTTGGCATTAGCTTGCACTTCTTCAACAGCGATTCTTTGAACATCGTTTCACACCTTCCCTGAAACCTCCTGCGTAGCGTCTGCATTCTTATGTACCGAAACTTCCCCCTGTTTTGTTACTCAGTTCATCTGCTAGGCAATTCCTTCGTAATAAAAAGCAGCTGTGAAGGATTGTGGTATGTAAGTCATGTCACCATGTGAATCATATACCAATTGATGATAGATAACTTGAGCAATAACATATGAAACAACTGTATTGTGAAAACCACTATCGTAAAAACAGGTAACACTTCACTTTGCACATAGGCCTAAATAAGTTCGAAGTTATAAGCATGAACACGGGTATTATCACCTTCGGGGACAACGCGCAGACACAATGGCATCCACATTGCAGTGCATCATATATATCACTCAGTCATGCTCAACATATCTACAATAAGCAAGTACTTTTGAAAAAAGATCTTACACAACAAATTCACCACTGATGTCGACACAACCTCGAACGGTCAATAGAGAGGGGTATTAAAAGTAATCTTGACGTGAATAAATGAAGTGAGTACAATTAAAAGAGGCTGTTAATCACAATATTTCACTGCTGTAAGCCAAGAAGGCTTGATGGCGTGTCGTTTACTGTTTTGAAACGCGTCTTTTTGTCTGAGCTTTCGATGAGTGAGTGATAAAAAGTTATTTCATAAAAAGCAAAGATTTTATGCACGCACTACAGTGATAATTGATGTCACTAATTAGGGCACAGTGGTTTAGGCAATGCTTGTGTTCTTTTTTTTAAATTCCGAAGCATTTTTTTGCTCAGTGCAAGCACTTTGAGCATCAATCAATCAATCAATCAATCAATCTATCTATCTATCTATCTATCTATCTATCCATCCATCCATCTATCTATCTATCTAAATATCTATCTATCTATATACCTATCTATCCATTTATTAATTATATCTATCTATCTCTCTATCTTTCTACTTTCACCTCGGTGATCTCATGATCAACCTCTTAACTTGGGATAAAGCAAAATTTGTATGAGAGGGTAAAATGGTTTTGTTTGAGATGGTCAAATAAAGTTATGTGTTTTCTGTCCTGCATTCGCATATGCAATTGCCTTTCTCAGTACCCTATCTGTGAACAAAAAAGGTGGAAGCAAAGTTACCGATCGCAGAAGCAGCTGGTGTCACAGTTAACTTAACAAATGTCCCCGTTTTACACCTATTACTCTCTCGAGCTGCCTCTAACTAGGTGCTAGTTGGAAAAAATGCTACTGTTATACCTGCAAGTAGTTTGTCATTCCGTCCTTGATGGACATATAATGTGTAGAGAGGAAGAACTTTATGTTCGCAATGGGTCGCGCTTTTAGGGAGAGGAAGCGAGCGCGAGCTGTTGCCCCGAGTGGTGTGATTCCAGGGTTGTTAGGTGCCGCCCACTTACCGCATCAATAGACCTCTTGTGCAAGCACTACTTACGCCAATAAACCCCGTTTCAGAGTGGAGGAGGTGCGGGGTAACAACCTGGCATTCCGCAACAGAAAACTACCTGCCATCCCAGAAATGGCTCAAGAAAACACCCAGCAAGGTTCGACCCCACCTCCGATGGTCATCGTGCCCACTGCGCTACGCGTGCGCGATCCGCCTTTTTTTGACGGTACTGATAAGCAAGATCTAGAAGACTCGCTGTCGACATTTCAAAAGGTAGGCGCAAGAAACAAGGGGGATGACCCTTCGGAGCTGCAAAATGTACCCTTCTACTTGAAAGAGGTAGCGAGTCTCTGGTTAACCAACCGCCACTTCGCCACATGCGGCGCTTTTGAGCTACGCCTCAAAGATTTGTTCGATCGCCTCGAGGTACGCAAGCTTCGCGCCGAACAGCGCCTACGGGGACGCGCACAGCTTCAAGGGGAAGGTTTCACAAGCTACATCGAGGATGTGCTCGACTTGTGCAAGCGCCTTGACCCTTCAATGATCGAAGCACACAAGATGAATTACATCTTGAAGGGAATAAACGACAACGTCTTTCAGAAGCTGCTTGCCGAGGGCCCACATACCATGTCCGAACTCGCCACTCTTTGCCAGAGGTTCGAGGAGTTGCGCAAACAACAGGTCATGACACGGCGGCCAGCGGCTACGATGAAACTCTCGCGGCGTTGACCTTGAGTGGAGACCACAACACATTATTGTAGGAAAACAAACGATATGTGCGCAAGGAAGTGGCTCGACAACTTTTGTGCCTGTCGTATCTACCGGCAACGAAACCCACTTCTGAGTGTCTCGCGTCCACCATCGCGCAGGTAATACAGGCGTAAGTCTCTAAGGCACTGCCGTCTGATTCTCAGACAGCATCCGTCAACGGACCTATGGCTCACGCTTCTGTTGCTGCTACTCCATCATGACCTCCACTTTGGCCGACTCCTCAGCCTGTACGAGTAGCTACGACACCATTTCCATTAACACAACAATTGCCCGATTTATTACGCAGCTGATATCCAGGTCACGTGGCGCACTTCTCTCGCCAGCGCTTCGCAACGGGTCCCAATGCAGCTCCAAGGTACTCTGACTATTTTTTCCCGGCCCCGTACAACGCGCAACAAGAACTGCCCCATCAATGCGACCGACAATCAGTGGAACGCGACCCATCACCTACCCGTCACCCTTATAAGGACGCCGTATCCATGGTAGATGACTTGGCGCATCGGAAAAATAGCCTGTCAAGCAATACTCCTTCCGTACATTTTCATGCATCACCGTCCGGTGCACACACCTTCGACAGTAAAAAAAAAAACAAAAGGTTCAGATGCAGCGGACGTCGCACGCTACGAGGCGCAAGAACCACTCGCAGTGAACAGCGAACAAGAAGCTTGCTGCTCCGTGTCATTTATGCGGCACCGCAGACTTGCCAAAATCTGCAGTTCAAACCTGTTAGTGCCACGTCACCTGTGGTACCTTCATGCAGAGCTCACCAATTCAAGGATCAAACAAATTCAGAAGTACGTCATGCATCAAACCTCGTACACAGTTGTCTTTCAGAAGCGTTCGTAATGGACCATGTCTCTGAAGCCTCTGAAGAGCATGCTAGCAATGATGACGCAATACCAACTATGCCCGACAAGCAAAACACCAGCTCACCATGCATCAGCTGTCTACAGGACGTGTCAAACCTCGAAGGAAATGAATACCCAATTCCAGAAGGAGTACCACAAGAGCCAACTCCTGAGCAGCATCAGCAAAGCAAAGCTAAGTTCACAAACTCATGCGACAACGAGAGAGACTGCAACGAGGGCATCGACGAACGCAAAATTCAACGAAATCACACTCACCGATTGAAGAACATCGGAAAATAAAATCTTTAAACCAAAGACCCATTCAAGACGTCAGATATTTTCGCACAAAGAAAAGCCACCAGAGACACTCCCTGCACCTGCTGTTACACAAGCTGCACCACTAGAGTAAACACCGACAAAGACGTGGAAGCCCTGCTTGCACACCTTAAGCACTCAGTCAGGGTCGGCCGAAAAGCACGAAAACAAGAAGCACTGAGATTGCACCATTCACGACAAAAAATACATCCTTGATGACATCCGAGCTTCCGATGCAACAATGCGTTCCAACCTTGCTAAGTCGCCAGAAGAGTTCAAGCAGTATTGTCAGTATCCATGAGTAGCCAGCTTCGTCCATTACGCAATAGTCTAGCTCGTCCACCAGAGCCACCATAGAAATCACAGGACTGCTCCCTCGGCCTTGAAGGTTTAGTGAGATTGTGGAATTCTGTCGGCAATTGAAACTGTGAATTAGTTCATTATTTTGTTTATTATCTTCTTCAATTTGTTGTAGTTTGTAACTGGTGCCATCTTTTGGGGGACAAGGGTAGCATATGACTTATTAAATCGTGGTAGGAGTAGCCGAGGAATAGGAATTATTTAATGAAATAAACATGGCGTATGAGCAGGCCAGATCACAAGTATATATATATATACATATATATATATATATATATATATATATATATATATATATTGTCACTCCTACTTCTAAATTCACATATAAACCCAAAAAAGTGGATGGAGGGAAGGCCGCTGTGATAGCTCAGTGGTTAGAGCATCGAACGCGTTATTCGGAGGTCGTAGGCTCGATTCCTGCTCACGGCTGGTTATTTTTTCATCCACTTTTCTTTCTTCTTTCTTCTTATTTACATTCCATTCGTTCAAATAACTTCCCCTGTACATTCCTTGGCATTACTGTCTGTTAGATGTCATTATTATTGTGTTAAAACACGGAAAAACGAGCGCTTAGATATACAATTCTTTCCCTTATTTCATTGAACGAGGGTCTCGTATTGGCAGACTTGGTGTGTTTAGATTGTATAAGAGGGACAATTAATAAGCTGCCTGCTCATAATAAGTTCACGTGCTACGTGACGCCAAACATGCGCATAAGAGTGTTTTCACACTCGTCGTTTGGCTTATAGATGGCGCTGACTGTCACTCCTACTTCTAAATTCACAAGTAAACCCGAAAAAGTGGATGGAGGGAAGGCCGCTGTGATAGCTCAGTGGTTAGAGCATCGAACGCGTTATTCGAAGGTCGTAGGTTCGATTCGTGCTCGCGGCTGGTTATTTTTTCATCCACTTTTCTTTCTTCTTTTTTCTTATTTACATTCCATTGGTTCTAATAACTTCCCCTGGCCCCGCCGCGGTGGTCTAGTGGCTAAGGTACTCGGCTGCTGACCCGCAGGTCGCGGGTTCAAATCCCGGCTGCGGCGGCTGCATTTCCGATGGAGGCGGAAATGTCGTAGGCCCGTGTGCTCAGATTTGGGTGCACGTTAAAGAACCCCAGGTGGTCAAAATTTCCGGAGTCCTCCACTACGGCATCTCTCATAATCATATAGTGGTTTTGGGACGTTAAACCCCACAAATCAATAAGTTCCCCTGTACATTCCTTGGCATTACTGTCTGTTAGATGTCATATATATATATATATAAGCCGAGTTCACATAGCGAACGTTTCAGCCGTGAGCCAGGCCTCGTCTCCCCCTCTCTCTCTATATATATATATGTATATATATATATATATATATATATATATATATATATATATATATATATATATATTGACGCAAGATCCGTTTGATGTTCGCGCGCCAGTCGTCTGCTACACCCTCAATGTTGCTTGTGGTGTGTGTACGAGAGGGAACAAGTGAAGTGCCCATGAGGACTACCAGGATCAATATTTACAACTCAGGCCTCAGGCACGTGTGACCTGCGCGGGATAAGTAAAGATAACGAGGTACTGAACTTGGAAGAAGCCAATGTGTTCTGAACGTAGACATCTTTCTTTAGCTCGCTCGTTTGTGGGACACAAGTTAGCCCGTTTATCTATTTGTATAGAATTATATTTTTTTGTCATGCGGGACAAATCTGGTGGAGGAGCCGGGGTATCAATTTAACCTCTTCTGAAGTTGGAGTAGGGAATTCGGAGCAAAGGAGCCTCGGACCCACCGAGCTGACCCCTGTTCACCAGCGCAGCAGCTGTCGCCTACGTGGTCAGGACCCTGAGTTTTGCTTGTGCATCATACAAAAACAGTCGCAGTTCCAGCGGAGGTGTTGATGCGATGACTTCACAGGCCGCGCACACACAAATTGTAGTAGATCCGCCGATGACGCCCGAACTATTCCACGGTCACGCACACGTAGAGACGGAGGACTGGCTCAAGCAATTTCAGCGAGTCGCAAGGGTCAATGGCTGGAATGCTGCTCGGAAACTATCGCGTGTTTATGTTGTGTTAGAGGATTCTGCAGGAACGGGGTTCGCAACCACGAGGCTGCCATCTCGACCTGTCATGATTTTCGACGGGAGCTACTTGCCGCCTGTCTGAATGATGATCGCAAGGAGAGGCTAGACCATTCTCCAAGCTCGAAACCAGCGGAGCAATGAAGCGTGGCCATGTATGTAGAGGTCATGTCTCGTCTCTTCCACCGAGCAGACCCTAACATGAGCGCGGACAAAAAGCTCCGCCATCTAATCAATAAATCAATCAATCAATCGCATTTTCATTGACAAACCAAAGAAAAGATTACAAGATGTCTAGACCGTTAGCCTACATTGATGCGATGTGATGCGTAAGCCTACTAATGCCTACTAATGCGATGCGTAAGACCGTAATCTTATGCCGGTGTGGTTAGGAATCCGCCGTCCACCGTCGCGGAGTAGAGTTCTGAGGCAGCCACAATGGGAAAAAAGTCTTCAGCAACGAGTGAGAATGCACAAATGGTATCTGGGCATCGCCTTCGTTGACGCAGCACCGACTGCCTTGCGAAACAGCATGAAGGTTTCACGTGAACTTGTGAGGTGTGTGGTGCGAGAGGAGCTCCAGAGGCAACGAGTTCATCAAAGTGCTCCAGCTGTGTCGTCACTGGCCGACGTCCTGCATGAGAAAGTCAGACTGCCGGTAAGAAATCCCCAGTCTTTTGGGAACGTCAGCAGTAAGCCCAGCCAGAAGTGTCAGCATCGTTATCGCAGAGAGTCTCTACCTTTGCTGTAGTGCAAGCACCCCTCGTACGTAGGGACTGCTAACTGTGTTAGTTGGCGCATGGTAAAATGATATTGCTTAAGTGCAGCTCAGTTTGAGCGTGAAGGCACTCACACTGTGGTCTGTTTTTTTCTCCTTCTTGACTGTATAGTATATATCGTTCGCGCTCCAACTGAGCTACGCTAAAGCAATATCACTTTATCTTGCGTAAGAACGTCGCAGCCACTTCGGTGTACAGCACTGCGCCACCAAACACATACCCGCCAGCGGATAGGAGAGCAAAGATGACTGTGGCGAGCTCCTGACAGGGTACCTCTTTGCTACCACTGTAGAGACGCCGGCCACCTATATGCGATGTGCCAGTACTACAAGGCAGGGCTTTGGGAATCCGCAAGGATTGCACCTAAGCCTCAGAACAGGGACCGTCCTTTCAAGATCGAGCAGTACCTGTCGTCTCTTCAGTACTCTCACGAACTTCAGTCACAAGGACCTGTAGAGGTAAGGCTGCCACCGAATCTGAAACAGAAACTTCATCGCTGTCTACGCGTGATAACGACAAACTAAGAAGTCGATACAGGAATCATGACATCGCCTCCGACATGCGTGTAATTGTTGAGAGCTATGAAGTGAACGCCGTAGTCAATATAGGTGAGGACTACTCACTAATAAGTAGTGAGCTCGCAAGAACACTCAGTAAGGTACTCACTGTAAGGGTTCGAGCTCAAGTTTTCACCACAGGGGGACACCTCTTCGATCAGAACGGAACGTGTACGGCAAGAATGAGAATCAGGGGTTTCACTTATGTCACCAGTTTTATTGTTATGCCGGAGTGCTCTCGAGACGTAATTATTGGTATGGACTTCCTGAAGGATAATGGTGCCGTAATAACTTGCTGGAATCATGCGTCTCATTTTTAACCGACCATGCAATGGCGATATTCGAAACGGAAGAAAAAGTCAATGATCTGTGTATATCGCACGACGACGTGGTGGTACCCCCCCGCCCAGTCCAGGGTAGCTGTCCGGGTAAGGAGCAATGCGTTTACTGACTATAAAGGGCTCTTTGACAGCTACACTGCGCTCATACTCGAAAAGGGAATCTGCATGGCAAGGGGCCTTGTGCAGCTTCGTGAAAGATGTGCTAACGTCTTGCTAATAAACTTTGCGAATTAAGTAAAACACCTTACGAAGAAGGCCGTCATTGCAATTATTGATGATTTCATCCATGTTGCGAAACTGAGCACCTCTGAGACGTCACCACCTGATCTCCAATACGTCGATCTTGTACTGAAATCTATTTACATGGACCTACGACTGTTGCCAAGCCAGAAGAGACAAATAGAAAACATAGTAGGAGAATTCGCCGCGTGCTTTATAATATCATCCAAAGTAAAACGAACGCCCATCACAAAACACCACATCAATGTCGACAAATCAGTCAGACCCCTCTCCCAGCCACTCTCCAGCGTGTCACTAATAAAACGAGAAGCAATTGGAAATTAGGTCCAAGAAATGCTCAAGAGGATCTAATTCATCCAGGAGTGAGCCCATGGGCGTCACCGTTAGTACTTGTGAAGAAGAAAGGCGAGTGCTTACGATTCTGTATAGACTACCGAAGGCTGAACTCAGTCACTAAGCGAGATATTTATCCTCTTCCAAGGATTGACGATACTCTCAATAGGCTACGAGATGCGAAGGTCTTTTCTTCCCTAGACCTTGAAAGTGGGTACTGGCAGAGATAAGTGGACGAACGCGATCGTGAGAAAACTGCATTCCTTACACTAGACGAGCTATTCGAGTTTGAAATATTTCCATTCGGCCTTTGTTGCGCTCCTGCGACAGTTCAGCTTATGATGCACAGTGTGCTCTCCGCACTGAAGTGGCAGTCTTGCCTCGTTTATCTTTACGATGTTATAGTTTTTTCGGCTATCATCGTGCAGCATGTTGAACGACTGTGATCTGTGTTTGAAGCTCCAAGAGAGTTCTTGCCAGCTCCTTTTTTGGGTATGTTGTCAGTGCTGAAGCTATCCACCCAACCCCTGAAAAGACCGCGGAAGTACGAAAATTTCTGAAACCAACGAACAAAAAGGCAGTTAGATGGTTGCTGGATTTTGGCACTTATCGCCGTTGCTTTGTAAAAAAATTTTTTAAAAATCGCCGAGCCTTTAATGCGACTTACAAAAGGAGATGCACCTTTCATTTGGCTGAAGGAGCAGAAGGATGCCTTTGATGAGCTACAAAACCGCCTTTAGAGCCATTCAGTTCTCGCACAATTTGACGAGGAAGCCGAAGCTAGTATTCACAGTGACGCAAGCAACTTAGGTCTTGGGGCCGTCTTTCTTCACAGGCAGGATAGTGTATAGGGGGTCATTGTGCACGCTAGTCGTGCATTTTCTAAGGCTGAGCCCAATTACTCAACAACAGAAAAAGAATGCTGTGCGGCGGTTCATGCCATAAGCAACTTAAGGCTATATTTATACGGAAGACCTTTCCGATGATCAGTGATCACAATTCACTGTGCTAGCAGGTAAGCCTCAAAGTTTTGTCAGGTCATGCGAGATGGAGCCTTGCAAGATGGAGCCTACGACCGCAGGAATGTGACGTAACGGTCGTCTATAAGTCTGGTCGCAAGCAGAGTGATGCTAACTGTTTGTAACGTGCACCGATTGATTCCAACCTCCAGGAAAAGTGAATCGGATGCTCCTGTTTTAGGAGATGTCACTGCATTAGAGATGGCACACCAACAGAAATTCGATCCTGAGTTGGTGCTGTTGGTCAAATTCCTACAAGGAAAACCCCTTGACCTTTTTCGTTTTTTTCACCGAATCCTGTCATCGTTCGTCCTCCAAAATGACGTCTTGTACAAGTGAAATTATGAACCAAATCCGGAGGCGTTCTTTCTTGTCGTTCTTACAGCGCTACGACCCAAGATCTCGGAAGCATGCCACAATGACCCATCAGCAGGACATTTGGGAGTGAGCCGAACGCTGACACCATTCGCACAAAATACTACTGACCAATGTTGCTGAATTCTGTGCAGCACTACGTAATAACCATCCAAAATTGCCAAAGATGCAAAACACCATCAGTGAAACCAGCGCCGAAAACTCCGCCGAAAATGCATCAACACCATGATCGAACACGATCTTCTTCACTGACTGGCTGCGTTTCTGTTATTTTATACAACCTGCCGCGCTCCAGAAGTTGTATGAAGCAAGTCTAGTCTACACTGCTTGTGCAGGACTCCCTTACTGAAAAAACGTCCACTATAGGAATCATGGATTCCATCAATCATCATTTTAGCGGATTATGGTGGCCGAAATATCGGTGACACAGGGTGCATGTTGGCGTATGGTGAAGTGGATGTTGGATAGCGCACTCCAGCAGGCAGTGCTGGAGCGCGAACAGCGTCAGAACCACCGTGATAAGCTGCAACTGAAGAAATATAAAAATAATTGCACAAAAACGGTATAGGAAGCACCCGCAAAAAAAAAAGATGCTACAGCACGTCATCGAACTTGCTACCATCGGATTCCAAACTGAGCACACTAACCACTACGCCACGCCTTTTTTTTCCTTTATTTGCAGTTAAGCTTCACAAACGGGTTGCTAAGATAATTATGTGAAAACTCCCAACGAACAAAACCAAAACTTAAAAATAACTAAGGCCGCCAAGCATTGCTCTAACACATCACGTCCTAGAATTCCTTCATGGTCAGTGGGGCTTCTAGCCTTTCTACCTATAAAGGTACACATTCGTCTCTTCTTACTATCTCGAGTAATCTTGAAATTCTTTCTTTAAAATACCCTCCTGCTGGTCTCCTGTCTGGGTCACAATTAAATGCCCCCATTCTAGAGCGCCATATTCTGTGCACGGCAGTCATCATGATAAAATCGAAAGGTAATCCATCCTCATTCTCTATTGCCAAATACCTGATCACATGAAGGTATAACGGGAACTCTTTTTTTGGTTGTTCTTTGTAATATGTCTCAAAAATAAACTCCTTCCCAACAGTGCAGGAAAACATGGTCAATTGTTTCCGGTTTGTTAGAGATTATACAGTGAGATCATCAAGGCATATAAAACTCACGTACTTGTAGGAAGGCTCTCACAAGAAGTGTTTCGGTGTGTAGTTTGAAAACGAACGTTTTTGCATTTAGAGCTGCTGCATTTTTCAAACTCGTTAAGTACATTCTGACCCTTGCGTGCGGTATATAGCGCTCTGTACAGTGGGATGGGGAGCATCATGTCACATAAATCTTTGTACAGTTTTTTTCTTTCCAACAAACCACGGGTAGTCAGTTGAAAAACGAACACACAGAAACCGCACGCTGGCCGCAACTTTCTTCATGTGTTCTTGCGCAGCCCCTTTGGTAACATGAGTGCTCACAACAAACTCGGGCAACAGTCTACTTAGTCTTGTTTGACAAACTGTTAGTCGGAAAGAATCTCTTTTCTCGCGAAAAAAGAAAAACCTATTTACTAACTGCTTGATAAAGAGATGTCCTAGCAAAAGGCCTCCTCACTTCAACCGTCTAAACAAATTTGTGCGACTGCACCTTTCCCAGTTAGACACCCACAGAAATATTGCTAACAGCCGATGTAGTTTTTGCACATTGACACGGGATCAGTACAGCACTTGCATCACATACCCCAGCTTAGACACAAAAAACCAGTTGAATGCAGTAGCCCTAGCAAACATGGACAGATAAGTTGCATTCTACCTATTCGCTTTCTCTTTAATTTCTTTCGTTTGCTGTGTCCAATATTCATCAGTACTTTTGTATTACTCGAATGGTACTCCGAGATATTTAACTGGCATTCTTGTCTATTTAATAGCTGCAAAAAATTTTATTGTTGAAGGCCAATATCCATGCCAGACGCCGAGGCATTTACACGAGTTTAAGTGGCTTCCTGTAACTTCGGCGAAATATTTAGGAACTCTGATTGATTCTTCGATACCTTCATAGGAAGGGCTACAAATCGCAACATCATCAGCTTATGCGAGCAGTTTGACCTCTGAAGATTGTACTATAAACTCAATAATGATGTCATTCTGCAATATCGACCAACATAAAGTTTCAATATAGATGCAAAACAACAGTGGACTAACAGGGCAACCTCGACGCACTGAGCACTCAATTCTAATGGGAGGGGGGCAATGTATTTATGATAATTAGTCTCGTACTACGATTTGAATATGCCATGGCTACACCGTCAATAATTATCTTACCTACATTAATGTGCTTCAATACTGCAAACAAAAGAGGGAGGGCAACGCAATCAAACGCTTTCTCCATAGTTAACTGGAATATGGCCACACGAGCTCGACTGCTGCCAACTGTCGGCGTGGCGCAGTGGTTGCCTTTTAACCACTGCGCCACGCCAACAGATGGCAGTTTGGTGTTAAATAAGTAGTTCACTCACAAACTCACTGTTTAACTTCAGTTTTGTTTGTCGTTTATTCAAGATTTTAAGTATCTGCACCTGCTACTAATATTCGCACATTTGGTAAACATGATCAAATGCTGCCTGTAACGATTGCCACTGCGATAATAGCAACAGCGCTGTGTTCTCCTTACAATATACAACCACAAGAAAAAAACAACAACTGAGTGGACTGAGAAGTAGGTAGAGTTTTTCGGTGGTTACTGCCAAGTTTAATATCCGTTTCTCGCTCCTTTCAAAGGGCGATATCTGTTCAGGCTTTATGACGCTTCTATGCTCATTCGATAGATACGCCCACAAAATTGACTGTGATGTTTTTCACGTAACGCACGACGCAGTCATGCCAGCGCACGACTGTTCCTCCGTCGTTTGGAACAACTACATAACGGCTTGGCCAAAATTAATGCAGTGCGCCAGAAACAATATGGTATCATATTGGCTCAGTAAGCATTTGATTTGACGAGTCTGTGTTCTCGCATAAGAGGCGGTGAGGTTTAGGCGAGTGGGACTGGCGGATGTTGGTGAGGGGAGGCGTACATTTGATGGAAGTTATGCAAGCGCGTCTTATCAATATTTTTCGCTTCTTGCGAGGACACCGTACATAGTAAACAAGGCTTCATTTAGCCTGAATGATGCCACAGCTTTGCTGTATTGTCCTTCTTACTCGTTAAAATCGTGTATTCTGAAACTCAAAAGCGCTGATAACACTTGTACGAAATCAGTCGTTCGGATTAAACTTTGGTGGAAATTGTGGTGGTAGAACAGATTGCTGAAAGTCAAAGTCGCTGGGGCTTGTCTCGACGCACGTAGAAATTGAAAATTTATGCATAATTTTACGCGTTTTGTTAACCTAATAGTATGGCTTACGGCTCTAGCAATAGAGTGTGCAAGAATTGCCAGGGTTGCGTTTCTAGCGTGGTGACATGAAGTGACCGCTGTATTCTGCTCTAACATTAAAAGGGGCAATAGCGAACTGGAGCTCTTTTATTTCTCGGCAACTGCGCGCCGATTTAAAACATTTATTGTCACTGTTCACAGTGCCACCTCTAGTTTTATGAACATCACAACGAAGAAACACATCGCCGATGTAAAACTGATGTATGTGCGCAAAACGTAGGCACATTTACGGCAGCATTTTCCACGCTCCACAAAAATTGAAGCGCTGTTGACACCACTAGAATGAAAAAATAAACGTGCTATAAAGCGTAGTGTGCAGCGTTGGTTCTTTTTGACCATAAACATATATCTCTGCACATACAAGAATGAAACCCTAGAAATAAGTGATTTCGCATACTGTCATGTGCTTTTTCATCTTGCCACCGTCATCCACCTTGCCCAAGTCTTCCGCCAAACACGTCTTGCCTCGCCATCATCAGCCGGAAATTTCCACCGTTATCACCATTGGTTCACCACCACCACCACCTTTTCCAGCATTTTTCCCCTCTAGCCGTCATCAGCCGGCGTTTTCCTCTGTCACCACCATTGGCTCACCACCACCACCGCCGTCTGACATGACTTTTCCACTCTCGCCGTCATCAGCCATTATGCCCACTAAAGTTTCCACTATATCCACTATTATTTTCACCTTATCCACCAACAATTTCAGCATCCACCAACTAGGATTTTCAATAGGGTCTTCTGTACAGTGCCTACTTTTGTTTTGATGGAACAAGACCAAGATAATCCAAGAGGACCAGTATGTGCCTGCTTTATTCGAGGCAGGGAGGAAAAGCATCAGGTCTTCCGGTCGTGTTGCACTGTGGCGTCATAATCTACAATTCGACTTCGATTGGAAGTTTGACGATACCTATGTGGAGGTCACCATACTTATATACTCTCTGTTTCGTCTCACCCAAAGACGATACGAAGCCTCTGATGGTAGCACAGCCGCCCGAGAGAGTCATTTTTGGTAGCTTATGGTGAAAGCTGACCGCCCTATAAGCGGCGTTCCAGAGGAGACAGGAATAAATTTCAGACAATTGAGCACACAAGATGTAGCGAGAGAAGACATGCCAGCCATTAAAGAAATAGTAAAAAATATGTTCTATCATGGCGATGGTGGCTTCTGGCTGAACTCTTCCGTGCCAGTTAACGTCATAGGGTTCTTATTTGTCTGTGTGTTGTCTGGTGGCCGGAATCTGCTCTGGCACTGGAGTCGCTTTGTTTCATGTGTGAATTGTTAGCAATTGTCAACGAAATCTGCAGTGTGTGTTGTTGGCTGCAACAGGGCAGTTGGTCCCGGCCACGCTGCGCCGCCGCGTTTTCTTCCTCGGTGTTTTTCAGACGGCGGAATCGTCTCTGTCGTTGCAGGTGGTCTTTTCAACAGTATGATGTCTTCTGAATACTTGCCAAGAATGTTTCCGGCAGGCGTTTGCGACTGTGGCGACATCGCCACAGTTCCACTTCACGTCTGTTTCACCGTAGTAGTACAAACACCACAACACACTGCGCATTCGCAGCAATTGAATGTCGCAATGAGTTGAGTTTACCGCACTGTTCGTGAAGGGTTGAGATGCCGTAATAGGATCTCCCACGTGCTACCGAAGAAGCGGCGACGAGCATCTGCGCTGGTGATCGATGCATGTGGTAGCTCTGGTGTGTCGCCCGAGATGCTCGAGGTGGTGGTCCTCGACAAAGTGCTACGAACACAGCAGCCATTGCACTCAGAATTAACATCACCAGCAGGAGACTCATGCTCCACCATAAAGCAGTCGATAACACTGACGATAGTGGTCACACGCACGTCGGCATCATCTATGGAGGTAATGTAGAATGCTTTGCGCATGACAAACGTCTCCGTGCTGGTCATTCAATAACTGCCGTGGCGGCTAGGCATATTGGTGCTATTGCTAAAGGCCTGCCTTTTAAGAAACTCCTTATACGCCTGGATCGTGTAGTGATAGGACACTCATCTTCTTCGCTGGTTATGTGAAGACATACTTGTTCGCGGATAGGGCATTCAGCACAATGGGTGCCGATAACATCAAGCGTTGAAGCAATGACGAGCAAGGGGGAAGATTTCCCGATGATTGTGCCTGGTAAGCACTCTCAAGCACTGGTAATGATGTTTGGCATCGATTGCCGAGGCCGAGGTGGAGAACACCTTGAGTATGGGGTCTGTGTTAGGCCTAGCTGCACAGGTGCCTGCTTGTGGACTGCAGTTAGCAGTCGCAACCTCGGGGAGATAGCCCTCTCGAGTTTCGAACTCTGTAAAATACGTGGCTGGTAGGTTGGAAGCGTTATAGCTTAGAGGGCCAAAAGAAGCAATGTGAGCAGAAATCAATTCGCCCATCACTGCTGCTTCACGCCTTTATAGCGTTGCCACGCCGCGGCATTTTTCTGAAGGGCGTATACAGCCACAAACCATTTCTGGAGCTGCGTCCTGGCACCGCCGCTGCAGTAGCGTTGACATAGCCCCCAAGCTGTCTGCGTTGTACTCGAACCCGTGACGGCAGGTGAAATAGATTGTGCCGAAGCGAAACCGCTAAGTTCCTGAGAGAACTGTGTGAGAGAACGCTTGAGCTCGCTGTGGTTCTCGGCTGAACTGGATACAATGTATTGCGGTCGGCTGCAGTGAGCAGACCAATCATTGCACAGAGTGTTGGTACAGCAGCAGGGCATATCACGGAGTTCCACATTATCTAGGCGTTAAGCTCAAAGCGGAGTCGCGCGAGGGCACGCCGACATGCGGGGCGCCATTCGATGAGCCCAACGCCAGGCCAGTGGCAATGTTGGGGAAGAGGGAAGCCTTATAATTGTCGTCATAGTAGCGGGTTACTGCTCCGACGGCGATGGTACTGCATCCCAAAGCTCCTGAGGGGTTTATAGAGCATATACTAGAGGTGAGGAGTACGAATTATGAATTTAAAATACGGAGAATTTCTTAAATAACTGTGGCGACAATGAAGTATCTATCTATCTATCTATCTATCTATCTATCTATCTATCTATCTATCTATCTATCTATCTATCTATCTATCTATCTAGCCGTCTATGACTTTTAGCTCTCCTTGCAATATTGTTAACGGTATCGATACCAAATTGGTACGGTGTAACATGCATAACGAGCATATGTGACTAGTAATAACCTGAAAATCATAACATTTACGTCATGAACGTCATTATTCACAATTCATAGTCTTTTTTTTCTCTTGCGGGTGTTTTTTTTACATGACATGTTGCAAAAGTAGTGTGGTATGATAAGACTGCATAGCGAACACAAGCGGCAAATCCTAACATGAAAATCATTGCATGCTTGTCATGTAACGACATGACTTCATACCACACTCATGATGTGTTCGTGGCCGTTTCGCTAGCTTAATACATACAAAATTTGGTGTTACGTGACGTCCATAGATGAAGGTATATGAAGGTGCAGCTGCGACTATCTTTAGATGCGTGTCTTGTTACAACATGACTTCGTGCCACGCTCATGAAGCGCTCGCGGCCGTTCCTCCAGCTCCACATATATATATTTTGGTGTAATATGACGTGAACAGATGACGAAGGTATATGACTGGTGCAAACACGATGATAAAGACACGCGTGTCCTGTAAGACCATGACAACATACCACGCTCATGAACGCTGGCGCAGGTTTAGCTGGTTGAGGTTACTTTTAAGGATGTTGTAGGTAACCGGCGTATCTAGCCTTGCATAATTTGCAGGTGATTGCCCCACCCATTTTGCTTTTTGCTAATTGTAGCTTATGTACTTTGTTTTTTATCTAAGCACGAGCAGGCTTTTAAAATAAAAGTCGTGCATAGCGCGACGTACGCCTGCATAAGACGGCGTCCTCTGTGCTATTCCACGTGCATTATTGTGCTGGTACACTATCTCGCTGCACTATACCCCAAATATAATTGTCACTTATCACCAGTCACATGCGAGGTCTTTAGCAATCAAAATTTCAAAAGAAGTCGCGACACCTGTTTCCTGCAGA
The DNA here is from genome assembly GCA_013436015.1 of Rhipicephalus annulatus. Lineage (NCBI taxonomy): Eukaryota > Metazoa > Arthropoda > Arachnida > Ixodida > Ixodidae > Rhipicephalus > Rhipicephalus annulatus. The sequence goes on along the minus strand of WOVY01003311.1, from coordinate 13,629 downwards.
TTGAGGGACCACGTGGAAACACAATATAAGTCACGCTGTCACATGGCAAGCCTAACTGTTGCAGTTCCTTTAATAAACCGTGCCATTCCTTCTTACACTCACGACATTTAAGCAAATAGTGTTTTATATCACCGTTTTCCTTGACATCAGGATGACTAGACTCCAGGATGAATTGGTGACGGGCAGTAAACAAGACAGTGTAAGCACTGTCACCCCCTGTAAACATTCTTTGAAGGATGGCAGGACCACGCTGGGGGAGCCACCCCACATCAATGATAAAGTTACACGAGGCAGTAATTGTCAATCGTGTGTTTTCAAATTGCCTCTGATCTCTGCAAGTCAGTCACAGTAAGAACGGCTGGAAAATTTTGAAAATTTTATTAGAAAGGCCTCAGAGTTGCTTTGAGAGTGCCAAAGTTTGCAGCGAGCATAAAGGCGCTTCATGAAGCTAGTCTTCCGCCGTTACGTCTTCTCGCCTCTCAACGACTGCTGACACAGCTTTTCTGACTTGGCGAATTGAGCCGAGGACGAGCGCGTACTCAGTCGCCTTTGGCGACGCACGTATTTGTGAGCTTTTGTGTCCTTCACCACCCTTCGCCATCTTATCATCATTTTCCCAAAACAAAGACAACTTCGACAAGACCCACCTTGGTCACATGAGGATGTTGACGGTCAGGTGAGGATTTTACTGATGCAGAGCGAGCGTTTCACACCCACACCGAAAGTATGTTGTTTGGTACTTGAATATTTAGCTAGCTTCACATATACCAAATTCGATGTTACGTGACGTCAATGGGTTACTGAGATATGCGACTGGTGCAAACATAATAATTATGATATTCGGGTCACGTAAAGCTGGACTACACGCTACAGGCTCAAGGCACGCAGGCAGCTTTTTTGCTAGGTCCACATTTACCGATTTTAGCAGTAGGTGATGTGAATAAATGACGAAGGTGAATGACACGTCAAAGATGATTATCACGACATGGAAGTCATGTATGGCATAGTATACCTCCTCCTCATAACCCTGTGCTGATTTTAAAGTGACACATCTAAATTCCTCACTATTGCTTCGCATATCATCGATTCCAACTATATATGGGACCTACCAGTATTTTGTTCATAATACCAGCTTTTATGTTTGACCGCGTGCACACAACAGGCCGCAGTGACATTAGACGGCCATAAGGTGTTGTATTACGTATTGATCACGTCAGGTGTGCGCAACAAATCTTGCCGATGAGGTGGGGAAATTAAGCCTCCATGGTATAAGGTCAGTACGTGATGTTAACTTTACCACAAGTAGTGCCTACATGGAACAAAGAGACGACGACAAGCCGAACCACTAAGGGACTTTGCAAATATTAGGCAGAATAAAATTAATCCAGCACACAATACGGCACTTGAAAGCCATGGCAAGCTAGGTTGCTGCATTTACCTGGAACATTTTAACTCAAACGCAAATTTACTGAACACGCCCAAAGTACACTCACTTCATCGCTAGGATTTCAAATGACACCCGTGAGTTGCTCAGGCAATACACTTCTGTCGCTATTTCCTCGGTGCCCATTCCGTGAAAAGTAAGGCAGCACGACTATTTTAGGCATCGCGTGTCCCGTTCCTCGTCATCTTTGCTCGAGGTGACAGTCAATACATCAGCGCCTGCTGCCATCAGTCTTTAAAGTTCTAAAAAACGAACAAGAGTATGTTGCAACAGAAGCTTCTTCTTTGTAATTAGGCGACATTGTCGCGCTTCACCATAAGGAAAACACCAAGGCGTTCAGTCCAGGAGCCAATGGCGTATTTTTATGCAGCAGCCGAAACCAGACATATACACAAACACGTCGTCTTCTTTGGTCAGGGACCCTTTTCACGAGACCGTTGGTCCACACATCGTCTTAGTTTTCTGCCCATTTTGAGTGCGGCATTTGCCTTTATTCAAAATTTCATTGCCCCGATGCTAAAGCCGAGCCAACCATTCACGCATAAAATCACTTTGTGTGAGCGAAGGTCCTTCGCAGAGTCACTCAATGGCTTGAGGTTCAATGCGCACTACGTGCACAAGGCCAGCTCTGTGTTGGCGACGCCTTGTACAGTTTGGGCTATCCTGGAAGACCTCGTAGCTTACGTTACTTAGTCGTCACTACAGTCGATAAGGTTCAAAGTATCTCCTGAGCAAATTTTCGGATACTCCCTATCTTTGTACAGGCGTACACACCAATACGCTGTCCCCGGTTTCGTACGTTACAAGTGTATGACGTAAATTATAGCGACATGCTTCGGTCGTACACTTGCTGTAGGTTTATTCGTAGACATGCGGGCTGCCTGGCTTGCTCTGCACATAGACTGAACGTGTAGGCGCTCATTTATTTGTGATCAAATTCGTGTGTCATCATCGCGTCCAACATCTTCCTTACTCGTCGTCTGTCAAGAAGGCAGAATGGGGTCATTGGTGTGCTTTCTTGTTTAGCAGTAATATATGCCACTGTTATGCAAGGTAGAGTTTCATTCCAATATTTGTGCTCGATGTCCACATATATTGAAAGCATGTCTTCAAGAGCTTTGTTGATCCGCCCGGTCAAAGCGTTCGTTTGTGGACGGTCGGCTGTCGACCTACGATGAATAGTACCGCTGAGCACCAACACAAGATATCAATGCGTGGCCGTGAATACAGTTCCGTGATCTGTTATAACGACCAATGGAGCATCATGTCTCAGCTAATGATATATGGGGTTTAACGTTTCAAAACCACCATGTGAATATGAGAGACGCCGTAGTGGAGGGCTTCGGAAAGTTCGACCACGTGGAGTTCTTTAACCTGCACCCAAATATGAGCACACGGGCCTACAACATTTCCACCTCCATCAAAAATGCAGGCGCCGCCACCAGCATTTGATCCCATGAACAGTGGGTCAGCAGCGGAGTACCTTAGCCACTAGACCTCCGCGGCGAGGCCATATCTCCGCGCAATGTTTTGTATGAAAAATCAAGGCACCTGCTCTGTTGTGCCTCTCTGACTGGCTTTTGTCTCGACGCAGTGAGTGAGGTAGTCAATCGCCACTATAATCTAGCAGTTACCAGCAGCAGAAGTGAAAGTAAACCCAAAGGTATCTTCCTATCTGGTGAAATGGTGTTGGCGGGATCTGGACGAGCTGTAACAAACCGGCTAGTTTCGTCGGAGTTGACATACGCCGCTGGCAATCGAAGCAGATGTGTACATGACGTTTCACGGAAAGTCTAGGCCAGTAATAACTCTTTTCAACTCTGCGCAGTGTTTGCGTGTAGCCGAAATGTATAGATTTGACTTCGCTGCAGCAAGCGTTTATTACCTCAAAACGAAGAGCGGTAGGGACGACAAGAAGGTAGGTCGACCCGTCCGAAGAGAAGTTCATTTTGGAAAAGGCATTGTTTTGCAGAAAGAATGACGACAATCATCTTGCAAAGGCTTTAGCTTGTTCTTGCTTCGTTCTTTTAAATAACCATTGAAGCCAACTAGTTCAGGTCTAACATGCTAGAGATCTGCGATGATGGACGTTTCGAGGATTCTGACAAATGCTGTCTCTTCATCAAGACAAGCAGCCGACTTTATCAGTAATCGAGAGAAGCAGTCGGCGTTCGTGCGTCGTTATTCCGGATTGTACATCATCGTTGTATTAAATTCCTGTTGTATAAGGCACCAGCATGCTAATAAACCGGAAGAATCTTCCAGCCTTGTTAACCAAGACAGCGGATATCAGTACCTGATAAGTTCTAACCTTAAATGAGTGGCCGTACAAGTGTCAGCGAATTTTTATAACAGCCTACACTACGGCGAGAGATTCTTTTTCAGATGTGTAGTGATTTGCTTCTATACTTGACAGACTTTTGCTTCCGTAAGCGACCACTCACTTCTCGTCACCCTGGCGCTGCACAAGCACAGCTTCGAAGCACACAACGCTTATGCCAGCACTGAACATAGCAGGGGCTCTCTCACCAAAGTGGGCAAACACGAGGGTCATGCGTAGGTTTTGCCACAAGTAGATGAAAGGAGCTTCTTATTTTTTGCCCAAAACAAAGGCAACATCTTCTGTCGTGGGATGAATTAAAGGTCATACAAAGGGCGCGAAATCTGTAATAAACCGTAGATAATATGGGCAGAGACTCGGAAAGCGCCTCATTTCCTTTTTATCTAATAGTGTTGGAAACTGCGCGACAGCAGCAACTTTCTCGAGATCTTGACGAACTCCTGCATAACTGACAACATGGCCAAGAAACTGTAGTTCCTCAAGCCAGAAGTGACACTTCTCTGCTTTGAGCGTCAGGCCTGCGGCCCGTATGGCCTGCGAGACCACTTGCAACCTTTCAAAACGTTTGTTAAACGTTCAAAAAACACAATGAATGTCGTCTGTGTATACGACGCAGGTTCTTCATTTATACAGAGAGCACGGTAACCATGAGTCGCTGCAAAGTAGCAGGCGCGGAGCACAAGCCGAGTGGCAAGACTTTAAATTCGAACACTCTGTCTGGCAATTCAAAAGAGATTTTTCACAATCCTTGGAGCCATCTTCAACTTACCCACAACCACTTAGGTTCATGGAAGTGAAGTAACGTGCGTATGGAAGCCTCTCGAGTAAATCCTTTATGCGGGTATTGGGTGCACGTCTTTTTTTCACCTGATTAGGTTTTCGATAGTCCGCACAGAAACTCAGGCTGCCGTCCTTCTTCATGTCTAGAACTGTCATGTCATGTCATGTCTAGTATTGCTTCTCGTCCTCTTGAAGCCACATGGTAGATATTTCGATTCATTGGTCTTGCTGTGTCTTTCTGTGATGATTCGGCGCTTGGTCGAGGATGTCCGGCCAACTTTCGGTGTGGATGCAAAACAGTCTTGGCACTCGGCTTGCTGTTCAAGGAGGCTTTCCCAATTTCGCTGAGTTGAAGTAAGTTGACCTCAAGGTTAGATACTAGGTCATGTGCGTCTTGTGTAGATGTTGCTTGGAGTACATAGGAGCAGTTGCAAACATCTGCCACCTGTTCAAAATGCGCCAAAGCTGTGCCTACGGAAAGGTGCTGGCACTCGGTGGTGAAATGGGTCAACATCAAGCTTGTGCGGTGGTCGCTCACATAAACTCGTGCTACTGAAATCCCATGAGTGAAAAGCAGCAAGGTTAGTTGGTGGGCGACTTCGCCAATGAACGGTATGTCACCTATTTTTGAAACAAGTGTACATGATCGAGGGGACATAGCTATATTATGGTCTTTAAGACGAACTGATTTTTGCTGTAGTGAAAAAGAATAAGTCGACCAGCACCCTCGTGAATCAAAACCACAAGGTCCGAATTGTGATTAGCGCACCATGCTTCCTCAGTAAGTGCATTCATATAATTAAAACTTTGCAGCACTCTTGAAAGATGGTGAATGTCACGACGAAAGAGGAATGTCCTATGTTAATTCTTGCTGTGCGTCTGTCAGTGGGGAGCAGCAATTCACCACGCGTTTTTCTTATTTGTGGTCCTGTCGATGGCTTTCTTACTTTTTTAAGATGAGCGGCCAGATCTTGACTGCTTATGAAAAAGTCAGCACCTGTGTTGACTAAAGCCATTGCATGCTCTTCATCAATAAATACATTGAGGTCGGCGCTCATCATTTAGTCGCTGTTCCTTGACGGCTTTGCGTCGTTTCGTAGTGGTAGTATTTGGGACTTTTTATCATCTTGTCGTCGTGCTGCAATCTTTCCCGAGAGGTTGTCGCCTTTTGTTTCCCCAGGAATGGCTGGGCGAGCTTATTCTGCGAAGGTCAGAGGGAGTACGTAGATTCGGTAACGGTGCCTGTGCAGCAGATGGAAAGCTTGACCGGGGGCCAGATTTGGGCTGGTGATTGGGGAGCGACTCTTGATAGAAAGACCACGTCGTTGTCGGTCATTGAAAACCAGGATTGTCATGGTTAACAGTGCAGTCGGCGTTCGCACGGCGACCATTGTACTCTGGCTGGGACGGGCGAGTTGATGCATCGTGGTGCCAACAATACCGGGACAAGTTTACATTCTGTTTCACCACAGTTGAAACAGAAGGTACGCCAATCGACAGTGCGCAAAGCGTCTGTTCAGCAAAACTGTGGGCGTCCCATACTGTGCTCTTCTTTTGGGGAGTTGTGGTGGTGAGCTGCCTGCGGCAACGGTGGTCACAGGTATATTCACAAGTGGAGTCCAAAGCTTCTGAAGTTCTTTATGAACATTATCCCTGATCAGGTCACGTAGGGAGCCCTCATTGTGCAAAGTCACTGAAGCGGATTTGACTGTGGTGGTATTGGGCGAGCGATCGTTCTACCTTGATCGAGGGCAGTCTCGCATGAAATTGCCCATAGTAGCGAGACCTTTGCACACAAGTCCGGCGAGCAGATCTTACTTCACGCCCCACAAAAAGTAGCATAACTTCTCTTTCTGGAACATACTGAGATGAACCCGACTCACAGGCGCGGCGTGTCCTAAGCAAACATTGTCACTTTCTTAGGGTTTGTGATGTCTTAATTTGAGCGAATGCTGAGCACGTTCTCGATGGTCAGTGCTAGCAAAGGTGTCGATGAGGTGCTGACGAAAATTCTCCCACGTCGATTTACAGCCTTTTCGACTCTCAAGCAACGTGTGATTGCTCTTATAGAGAGTGAAGATCATGTGGGCGAACTTCTGCTGAGCATTCCACTGAATGATGTCTGCAACGCGTTCGCAAAGCTCAAGCCAATCATCAACGTCTTCACGGGGAGCACCACAGAAGCGATCAGGTACAAGTGGTTTAAGAAGCGTTATGTCTTCTGTATTTTAAATGGGGCTTCCTTTACTCCTTGCACTACCTGTGGCTAGCAGGCGGAGGCCATTAGCAGCGGCACGAAATGCCTGGTATAATGTTCGTCTAAGAGGGTCAGCTCAGGAAAGAGGCCAAGCAATCGCCGACTGCAGCGGCGCACTTGAGCTGTAACAGATGACTGCATGTCGTGACTCGATCAACGGCTTTCAGATGGGGCCTAGAACATCAGCAGGCTTGCAGTCCAGCACCCCCACCAGTGTCGCAGTTCACCGTAAGCAGAGCATCGAGCAGTTTTGTCGTCGATAAGAGCCGACGGTGTGTTTTAATGCAGGAGTTAAGAGCAAAGAAATAAACACAAACACGCCTTTTCTGTCAGTGTTGCTTACCTCGAGACGATTGGCGTGCACATCATCTTCGTTGTCTGCCCGTTTTTAGGGCAGCAATATAATTTCAGCTAAAGCAAAGAGCTACCACTTCTTAGTGGAAGACATACCAGGATATTTCTACAAGTTTCAATCAACATCCGATGAGCTTTTTTTGTTTCGATTTCAATGTATTCTGTGTACACAACCAAATGCTCTCTGAAATCTTCAGCGTAGACAAAGCCTATGTCTTAAACCATTCTCTCGCGTTAAGCGAGTATCCCAGCTTGCACCAAGGACAACTACGCCACCGGAAAGCTTGAGAGTCGTAAAAAAGCATATTTGATGTATAAACGTATCACATTTTGCCAACACTTCGATCATTCCACAATTATGCACATCTCTTACCGCTATCGTGGTATACTTTGTGTTCCTTAGATTTCTTAGTACATGTGTCTCCAATAAGATGACTTGTTTTTATCCACCACAATACCACCTATTTCAAAGTCAAAAACCCGTAAGAATAATAAAAAATCCGCCTCAAGCGACAAGCCTTTATCAGTCAAAGCCGAGGCACCTGCAGCGATAACTGTTCGAAAAATGTTAACCAAATGTGCATAAATTCGCTTACGTAGCACAAATCTTATGGTTCACTAGTCTAAACGAAGAGGTATCACCATTTCAGTCATTTCAATTGTTTACCAAGTGTTTATTGGTTCTGCTATACAGCAAACGTGTGGTCCTATAGCCTCTGTGCTTCTTTCCTTCCGCTTTGTTCTCTTTTCTTTCGAACAAGTCTTTTTTCGTACTATTTTTTTTCGAGTTTCTTTGGGGCTGAGCCACACTGTTGTAAATCTCGTGTGCTCATCGAGCAAAGTGTCACGTCGCTTGGCGCCAGGACTCTAAGAAAACATCTCTGTGATTTCGTTGAAGATACACAATTAGGTTGCTTTTTAAAACTGCTGTCTTCAGCTTCAGAGCAACCGATGACCATACGCAATCGAATTAGCTAGTAGGAAGGCGCCCTCGAACCCGCTTGCACCAGTGTGCAAGTACCAGGACTAATGAAATGTTACAACGGCTAATAGTTTACAGCGTTACATCAGAGGAAAATAAAGAAGGAGATGGCGCCAGCTTTGAAAAAAACATATCAGAGGATTGACTAAGATACCACTTCTAAAATATTGTAATGCAGATGAAGTGAAGGAAGACCGGAGACAGAAGATAACAAGGACTATGTGTCACGCATGGCTGAAATAGCAATCTAACATATGCTGAACAGCCTAACTACCTGCTTTTCTGCCAAACACCTCCACTTATGTGTTGTTGGTGGATTGGTGGCGGTTACTGAAAACTTGTTTCCTGCAAAAAAAGTGCAGGCTAAAGTCATTCTGGATGACTAGTACACATTCGCGCCTGTAGACTTCTCCTACCCTTCGTCCTTCTCAACTTCATCTCCGTAGCATTATAGTGCAGCATATTCACATAAAGTCGACGAGTATACTTTGCTTAGAACACGAAAACAATGCCGCATATATCACCGAGTGTCTCTCAAGATCTAGCTCAAACGAATACATTTGTAGATAATAGAGTAGGTAGTCGAACATAAAGAAGATCAGATACATCTGTCTTGAAATTGATGTATCTGCTTTAGAATAATAGTGTCTTCACACAAAGTGTAAGTGTTTTATAGTAGGGAAAAACATTGTCTAATGAGTACATTGTTAGAAAGAGAGATAGTATCATTTATGCATTGTTCCAGTCATAGAAATTCGCCTTTGAACTACGCAAAGGTTGGTCGCACATTTTTGATAACAGTGTTAAGAAGTACATAGATTCGGCACGTTGTTGCCCTCACTCATGAAGCAATTGCTGAAACATCTGTCTTTGTGAACGCAGTGCTTCATAGGGCTAGATACATTGACAATATATGATCGATGTATGGTCGTCAAGTAGCGTCTTATTTACTGTTTTATTCTATTGTGCTATTTCGTACGAGTGCACTAATCAACCACATTTGATGCAGCAATCGTTTCGATGAGTTGAATGTTGAATTTTTTTTAAGAGATGGTGCGCAGGACCTAATGCATCACTTCTGTTTATCTCGCTTTTGCATATTTTTACTCTCTTTCTTCGTGTTTCTTGCTACATCATGTTGTGATATCCATTATATTTTTCTAATTCAAATACTCTTTTGTAGTCACTTATACTGCTTGACTTTTCTTCTATCTCTTCTTGTTTTTCCCTCCATTTCTTTCCTCCTTTCATAGACTCTTTTTTCGATTTCTGTCTCTCTCTCTCTCTCTTGCGCGATCTTTACTTCATTCTCCTTTAACTTTATCCTCTTCATTCCTCCTCTTTTTTGTCCCTGGGTTACTCGTTTCTTCTTTCCTACCTTTCTCTTCTTCTCTCATGTTTTGATTCTCAGTTTTTCCTTTCTTCCTTTTTCGTCCGTCCTTTTGTGACTGTTTCTTCCTACTTCTTCTCTGGCTACTCTTTTTCTCTCTTTCTCTCGCACTTTTTACCCAATTTTCTCTTAGTAAGTCTTTTCGTGTATTTCTTACTATTTTTATATTTGAGTATTTTTTTCTTCATTCAAGAGTTACCCTCATCGCCCTTGGGCGTTACAGTAGGGGGGTGTACAATAGAAATACAACTGGATCTTCATTTACACAACAAACTTGTTCTTCAGAGAGTTTGTTCCATTCGACTACACACTTCGGAAAAAAAATTCGCAAACATGCACGTCCTGGGCCGGTATTTACGGATTTTTTTGTTCGTGATCGTTAGGAATAGAAACATAAAAAGGTGTATTTTAATATTTATCTTTCTCTATGACTACCTTTTTCTTTCTATTATCTTTTTACCTATTATCTTTCTCTATGACGCAGGGGCGCCTGCGCAAGTAGGCGTTTGGTGTGTAGCGACACCACGAACCCGAGCTAACGGGGGAGTTTCGACTCCCTCCCACGCCTAGCCGTGCGTGGCTTTGCCGTGTCCGAGGAAAAGGGGATCCTGGGGGTTGAGGCGACGCTGGGTGATTGGACCGTTAAGGCCCCCCGGCAGAGGCAACACACCCCTTTGGCCCCGGCTTCACGTAGACGGCACCCCTGAGCTGACCCACCCAGGGGAATCGGCAGTCGCCTTTTCCTATCTCTCTCTCCCTACATCTTCGTCTTTATCTCTTACTCTTTATCTGTCCTGTCTTCTACTCTCTTCCGTTTACTTCCAAACTTCCTGGCGGCTAGGGTTAACCCTGTGCAAATAGCCTACCTTGGTCTAGGCGCATTGGGTTATAGTGGCGTTGTACGGCTGGCGTCTGCAGGTTTCAGCATTTGTAACTTGTAGCGTCCCCTCGTTGGGCTCCGTGGTGGGTGGCCGCCAACGCTGCTGAACAACAATAAGGAAGACATGCATGGAGCATTCCCACTACTGTCTGATCGTACCGGCTGAAAGCCGGTGCGCACCGATGATCTCACCAGAGAAGGATTGGCCACCCTGGTGCAGTATCTGGCCACCCCCTCCCGTAGGCATTCGTCAATTAACTCACGGCCCTCAGTCCCCACCAGCTGCGGAGCAACTGACCACGGCGGCGGTCAGATCTGCAAAGCAGCAGAGGGTGCTAGGAATCTCTGGATACGGACAGGCCACCATTGGAACTTGAACTTAGCAACGTTTAACGTTAGAACGTTATCTAGTGAGGGAAGTCTGGCTGTATTATTCGAGGAGCTAGAAGGCATTAAATGGGATATAATAGGGCTGAGTGAGGTTAGGAGGACAGATGAGGCCTATACTGTGCTACAGAATGGGCACGTCATTTGCTATCGGGGCTTGGCAGACAGAAGAGAACTGGGAGTAGGGTTCCTAATTCACAGAAACATAGCTGGCAACATAGAGGATTACTATAGCATTATAGAAAGGGTGGTAGGCATTGTAATTAAACTGAATAAAAGATACAAAATGAAGGTAGTACAGGCTTACGCGCCTACATATAGCCATGATGACGCTTCAGTTCAAAGCTTCTATGAAGACGTGGAATCGGCAATGAGTAAGGTGAAAACACAGTATACTATAGTAATGGGCAACTTTAATGCAAAGCTAGGGAAGAAGCAGGCTGGTGACCAGGATGTATGAGATTATGGCATCGGCACTAGAAACGCCAGAGGAGAGCTACTAGTAGAATTCGCAGAACGCAATAATCTGCGTATTTTAAATACCTTCTACCGAAAACGAGAAAACCGCAAGTGGACATGGAGGAGCCCTAATGGCGTAAATAAGAACGAAATAGACTTTATAATGACTGCACACCCAGGAGTCATGCAGGATGTGGAAGTGGTTGGCAAGGTAAGATGCAGTGACCATAGAATGGTACGGGCTCGAATCCGCCTAGACTTGAAGAAGGAACGACAGAGACTGATACGCAAGAAGCAAATCAATGAGCTAGCACTGAGAGGGAAAGTACAAGAATTCAGAGTGTCACTGCAGAACAGGTACTCTGCTCTTAGCGAGGAAACCAACCTTAGCGTAGATACAATGAATGATAATCTGACGAGTATCATCACGGAGTGTGCAGCGGAAGTTGGAGGCAGGGTAGCTAGACAGGACACCGGCAAGCTTTCCCAGGAAACGAAGAACCTAATTAAGAAGCGTCAAATCATGAAAGTGTCAAGTACAACAGACAAAATAGAACTGGCAGAGCTTTCGAAGCTGATTAATAGACGTAAAGTATGCGATGTAAGAAGGTATAACATGGAGAGAATTGAGCACGCTCTGAAAAACGGAGGAAGCGTCAAAGCAGCGAAGAGGAAACTTGGGATATGCAAAAGGCGGATGTATGCACTAAGGGACAAAGAAGGCAAATTAACTACCAATATGGATAAGATAGGTAAATTAGCGGAGGAGTTTTACAGAGATCTGTACAGTAGCCGAGACAACCACGACCTTAATACTATAAAAACTAGCAGTAACCCAGACGACACCCCACCGGTAATGATAGAAGAAGTCAGAAAAGCTTTGGAGAGCATGCACAGAGGCAAAGCTGCTGGTGAGGATCAAGTAACATCAGATCTGCTGAAAGATGGAGGAGAGATTGTGTTAGAAAAACTAGCCACTCTATTTACGAGGTGTCTCCTGACGGGAAAAGTACCAGAGTCTTGGAAGAACGCTAACATCATCTTAATACATAAGAAAGGAGATTGCAAGGGCTTGAAGAATTACAGACCAATCAGCTTGTTCTCTGTAGTATACAAGCTATTTTTAAAGGTAATTGCTAGCAGAGTAAAGAAAACATTAGAATTCAATCAACCAAAGGAACAAGCAGGATTTAGAAACAGGCTACTCAGCAATTGACCACATTCATACTATCAATCAGGTAGTAGAGAAATGCTCAGAGTATAACCAACCACTATACATAGCCTTCATAGATTACGAGAAGGCGTTTGATTCAGTAGAAATATCAGCCGTCATGCAGACACTGCGGAATCAGGGCGTAGATGAAATATATATAAACATTCTGGAAGAATCTACAGGGGATCAACTGCCTACCATAGTGCTTCATAAAGAAAGCAACAGAATACCAATAAAGAAGGGTGTAAGGCAGGGGGACACATTCTCCCCAATGCTATACAGTGCGTGCTTACAGGACGTTTTCAGAAGCCTAGAATGGGAACAGTTAGGGATAAGTGTTAATGGAGAGTACCTCACTAACCTGCGCTTCGCCGATGACATTGCATTGCTGAGTAACTCAGGGGGACGAATTGCAACTCATGATTACGGAGTTAGACAAGGAGAGCAGAAAGGTGGGTCTTAAAATTAATCTGCAGAAAACGAAAGTAATGTACAACAACCTCGGAAAGGAGCAGCGCTTTGCGATAGGTAATAGTGCACTTGAAGTTGTAAAAGACTATGTCTACTTAGGGCAGGTAATAACCACAGAGCCTAACCACGAGATTGAAGTAACTAGAAGAATAAGAATGGGGCGGAGCACATCGGCAGGCACTCTCAAATTATGACAAGTAGATTGCCACTGTCCCTCAAGAGGAAGGTATATAACAGCTGTATCTAGCCGGTACATTAGCACGGAGCAGAAACCTGGAGACTCACAAAGAGGGTTCAACTTAAATTGAGGACGACGCAGCGAGCAATGGAAAGAAAAATGGTAGGTGTAACCTTAAGAGACAAGAAGAGAGCAGAGTGGATTAGGGACAAACGGGAGTTAAGGATATCATAGCTGCAATAAAGAAGAGGAAATGGACATGGGCCGGGCAGGATAACCGCCTGGTCATTAAGGTCACCACTGGATTCCCAGAGAAGGGAAGCGGGGTAGGGGGAGACAAAAGGTAGGTGGGCAGATGAGACTTAAGAAGTTTGCGGGTTATAAATTGGCAACAGCAAGCACAGGACCGGGTTAACTGGCGGACATGGGAGTGGCCTTGTCCTGCAGTGGACGTAGACAGGCTGATGATATGATGATGATGATGTGATGGACG
>WOVY01003310.1:0-143950 GCA_013436015.1 Rhipicephalus annulatus | reverse complement strand
ATGTGTATGAACTTGTGCTGGATCTATATATACTTCACAGTATATGCATAATGCGCGTTACAGAAAATGAAGCCTTGCTGCCCTTGCATATTGCGTTTATTTAATAGGCAAATAAAACAAACTTTTCTTCTGCCACACAACTTTTTCACCAGATATACGTTCACGTATACATACACTACACATGCAACACCTCAAATGTTTATTATATTTATTCAGTTTCACTTCATTGACAATTCTTTGCACCATACAATTACACTGGTTTCAGTTTAGTATACTGCTTCAAGTACATAGAGACTGCAAATGAAATATACGCTATAATATCCCTATAATTCTTTCAAGTATCTACAATCCCAGTGGTTTCCAGTTTAATACTCCTTCATATACACACTCGGTTAATAGGAATGAAATACAAGCAAATATATACTTATGATTCTTTCAAATATATACAATCACCATGATTTCACTATATACACCCTCATGTACACAATCGTTCCCAAGAAGTGATGCACACAAAAATATATATGGATAGTGTTTTCAAATGTATACAATCACAGTGGATTAAGCTTTGTATTCCTGGATGTATAACAATTGGTTATGAGAAATGATGTACATGCAAACATATGCGGGTTTTCAACACATATAACTTTAGCGAATACTTAAGAAACCAATACAATGATCAGAAACACAATAAGCTAAAACCAAACACAAAACTGAGTCAAAACACACAAAAAACAAAAGAGGTAATGCATAATTATGGCTAATGACACAGCTGGGTCACTTTATGCCAAATGTCCCAGCCATTTTGGCAACCATCTCAAATGTATTCGAAAAACTCGTGCTGCATTGAAAATAGTGAACTTCTGGAATATTTAGGAGAGGAAAAATATTTGGTCACGTGGCTGCCTTCTGAACTTCCTGGAATGCCGTCTAGGTGTTGTATGTGAAAAATTTTATTTTAAAAGCACCGCTCCTTCTTTTCATATGAAACTCGGTCTACGTGTTACGGAAGAAGAGCTTAATTTGGGAGAGTTGGTTCATCGTGGTGTGTGCTAGTCACAGCGCGACAACTTTAGGAAGAGACAGAAAGGACAGGAAAGGGCACCGACTGTCAACTGAATTTAATGAATGTGCTACGAGCGCTTTTGTACGGAGTACAAGAGCCGTGTTTATGCGCGACGACACGTGTGAGCACTACAAAATAATCTTAACTGTGAAAAGAATACTCCCTCTCGGAAAGGATAAGCGAACGTGTAGTGATGCACTGATCATTGGTTTACCTGATAAAAAATACTTCAACCAAAAACGTTAAATTGGCATTAAGTAAACCTATTCTCGTGACGAATCGGACAAGATTGACTATTCCTGTTGCTGTTTAGTACACACACTTTTGAAAGCTTGCAAGGGGTGGAAACAGTGAAGACATCTCTGCTTTCTCTTTTACATAAGAACAAATGATCTTGGGCGTGGCACTAGCGAAAAGGTCTGCAACAAAAAAGTAAAAGATTTAATGACTTTAATCACGCCTCTAACAATCTGAGGAATTGTTACAAGTCACCAATCAGTGCAATTCTGACTGCCTCTATAAGGGCATCAAAAATGAACAATTTTCTCGTTCTTTCTACCCTCACAAGACGCTCCGTCAATGGAATCCAATCCAAATTTGACGCTGTGCTTCTTATTTGCCTGCTTTCTAGACGTAGGACTGCGAACATGTGTTTTGTGCACCTAATCTAGCACAGAAATTCGTCATCTCTAATTCAATCATCTTAATTCATTGTAATTTGATAAAAGATGTGATAGCTCGTCCAGTTTTTAAAGAGTTGCGGGCCTGCAATAGGCACTGCCTTGCACGTATGAAAGTACTTCTTTTTAAAAAAATTTCAAAGCTTGCTTTCAGAAAAAGCGTCTGGCATATTTCGACAACCAAGCCCATCCTCTTATGGCAATCAGGGGCACGCTATTAGCGATTATTGACTACGGGATTCACAAACGTAACCCGTGCCTAAATACTCAGTTAAACACAATCACGCAAGTAAGAGCGCTCGAGCGACACCAACGCGCGCGGACGCCGACTACGTTGCAGCAGCCATGGCTTATGCTAGAGCAACCGCACATAGCTCCCCCAGTCACGTATACTCTCTCGATTCTGTTATAACGCCGAACAATATCGCAGATGAAAGCGAAGCACGAAAACAGCAAACAGAAACGAGGGAAAACAACGTACGGCGATGGCCACAACAACGCGCCTTCGGAAGTCTGCTAGATCTTTCCCTGTTGCTGGTGGCACTTGTCCTAAATAGCTTAAAAGACCGAGGCGCACGTGCTGGGAGCATCGCGGCATATCAGCACCTCCAACTATATCGTCTTTAAGCAAAAAAAAAGCAATTTCGTACAGTGCGCCTCTGTACACAATTTTTGCTTTTTCTTTCTTTTTTTACGCTTACACCTACAGAAGCACGTTGCACATTTCAGTATTAATAGAAATGTTATTACGATGTAGCCCAAAGCACATCTTAAAACAATATCAATCACTTTGTGCAGTGTAGAGACAATGTGCGATCAGCAACTAATCCCGCCCTTGTTAAGTGATCACATCACCCACTGTATGAGTGATGCAGGCACTTACACCAGATCGCGCATAGCAGTGTGAACTCGTTAAGTCACACGTTTAATCGGGCATCTGCAACAGGCCCGCGAACGCATGCTGTTGTAAATTGCTGGCAGCCTACTTCGGCAGAGCTGCTGCAGGCGCCCAGCTAGCGCTGTATGATTACTACCTACGAAAACAGTACTCTCACCGTTAACAGGCCCACGTTGTCCGTGTCCGCCACTGCATGAATATTCCTTAATCCGAGCGTCACTTCGAACACGGTGTCATGCGTGACCACCATTGAATATGCGCCTGTTCGCTATAACACACACAGCGACCAAGACCCCAGACCAATGCAACGCATTTGAAAGACGATGAGACAGAGAGAGCGACGTTGAGAGAGAGAAGGAGGAGGCACTGGCGGCGGCGCCAAGGCTGTCGACGCAGGTGTTCGGTGACGCAAGTATTCGCTTATCTACGCCGCCGTTGTGGGAGCAATGCTGGCCGGGGGTGAGCGGGGGGGAGGGGGGAAGGAGCGGGAAACCCGCCAGGACGGCGCCGAAAGGCAAACGCTAAGGCGCATACGGTGGACGGCCGTTCGACACGGAATGACTCCTTGTAAATGGCAACTCTCCTTCCAGCCAGTCGAACAGCGACGCAGGTTATTTACCAGCCTCGGGTTCTTTGAGTATTTTGACGGAATGCGATTGCAGTGGGCGAAAAATAGTGAAGCAAAACTTGCGGAAAACAAAGTGCACCATGGAATGGCCAGAAACAATAATTCTTTCGTCCTCGGTGGCATTAGCGGGAGAGCATCGCTACACCTTTTTCCAGAGGAATTTCTTTTTGCATTGTCTGTGTCTGGCACTTCCGCGTACGGTGCCGCAAACACTGAATGCGTAGTCGAAGCTGGAACAAATTAATCCACAGTCACGGATGTTTAGAAGGCTTGTCACGCACCACGAAACTTTCCGAGGTTGTTATAACAAACTTTTTGCTGACCACATGATCAGCACAGAATTCAATATGGTTACCCAATGAGCTAGCTAAGCACCTGTAGCAAAGGCAGGGCACGTTCTTGTTAAACGTTGTTAATATAAACAATGGTTGTGCATAAGTGCAGTGACAGCTTTCCGTGGGAATTGGTCATAACCCACGTTTTCGAGCGTAGAAGCACCTCAGCGGACCTAATCAGCTACCACAGCAAGTTCGTAAGCAACAATCAGGTCTGTTTTCCATGTACTGAATAGTCCGTGTACAGTGCGTTGACCACCGCCATTTCTTAAGCCACCTCCCATATAGACTCCCAGTCTGAACAGGTGTGGGACCTTACACAATAAGAAGCAGTGCCTCCCCCCCTCCCCGCACACACACACACACACACACACACACACGAAATTCGAGGGCGCACGGGCTGATACACACGCATACTTATTCGCAGGCGCACACACATACACGTATACACGTATACGGCCACACACACACGCGACCGTAAACGCACGCATGCATGGGCGTACACATGTGCACAGGCACGCTTAACACAAGCATGGACTCGCACATACACGCGCACGCACACATGCACGGGTGTACACACAATCGCGCTTACACGCGAACACATGCGCAGGCTCACGCACACACACCCATATTCGGGCGAACATTATTTGTGTGTATATAATCCATAGCAAACATGCAGCTTATAACCAACGCTAAGGAAAGCTTTCGTAACATGGATTGCAGTTAATTGCCATTATAGATGAAACGCGATTTGCTTCTGCTGACATTCTGCTGTATTCGGAGAGCACCTTCACACATTCTAAGTAAATCAGGCCGTCATTTAACGCAAGGTCCACATATTCGTGCAGTTGCTGCGCTGCTCGGCCGCCAATCCGAAGGTCACAGGTTTGATGCCGGTCGTGCCAGTCGAATTAGGGCGGAGGCGAAAAGGTAGAAGCCTTTGCACTGTGCGATATGAGCGCTCTATAAAGAACACCAAATGGTGAAAATCTCTGCAGCTTTCCACTACGACGACTCTCATAATCATATCGAGGTTTTTGAGACGTAAAATCCCAAATATTATAATTATATGTTCTTCTTATGCTGCATATTCCATCTGATGAATCGGCACCTACACCCTTCTCAGGCACAAAAGCACCCTTAGAGCCTATTTTAGGGTTCTATCAAGGCAAGCACCCAAACAAAGGGTGCTTTTTTTCAATCGACCATTTATGGGTGTTAAAGGGTGTTGCAAAGGGTGCTTTCTCGTAAAAGCACTCTTTTTACACCCTTTTGGGTGCAAAAATTTTTACTGTGCATTCGCGCAGCTTGGTTCTTCTATAGCCCTTGGGGACGCCTTGCATCAGCCAGTAGCTAGCTCTAAGCCTCCAATCAGGAACCGCCACGGGTTACTGGCTGGAATTGAACCCGTGGGTGAGTGGGCTCGCTACACGTTGTGTGAGATTTTGCCGTCGATTTCGTCAGGTGCACCACAAAAGATGCCATGTATTACATAAGGCTGCCGCCTTGGTTCAGTGCCCTTTCATCAGACGATACAACTTGAATACTTCAATGAATCACTGAATATCTTGACTTTTTTGCCCCCAAGCTTTGTTCCAAAGCATAAAACATATATTTCTATTTTTACGTTACAAAAAATTAGATAGTACTGTGACATATTTTCTTTCATAAGTAAGGAGGTAGAAATGATGCAGTGAAAATACGGAGTATGTCATTGTTGAACGAATCGGTAATTGCACTATATATACTATCTATGCAGTTATCTTAGCGTAGACACATAAAAAGTGTAACATAACCGAAAAGCTTTCAGCTTCCGTTCCACCACCGTAAGATTTCTTTCTTTATTACTCTGTTACCTCGGGAAGTCAAGTAAATGAACATGCTGACCATGATAAAAACAAACAAAAACAAGACCTTTTGGCATGCTGGAGTGGAAACTTCTTTATTTTATTTCATTTTAACGTGGTCTAACTCTCGTTTTCACTGTTATCACTTCTAGGCAATTTTTAACCTTGTCCATTAGGTTTCGGCTACATCGAGGAAATACAGTTTCTAAACTCTCTTCACTTATTTCAGCCCTATTTCCCGCTTCTCCCCCTTCCCTTTTTTTACTACGCACAAAAACACAGTTTGATTTTTTTTTCTAATGCAAATTGCTTTCCTGCCACCAATGACCACCACACGAAGGAGAAGCCTTTCGCGGCCGCCTTTAATTTTAAGAAGAAGTGTGAGATACTACAGTAATGCACGCCACACCACTGGCAACCGGCATCCTACTTTCGCCAAGCCATTTGAAGCGACGGCAACACGCGCGTTGAAATGACCCTCGTTACATGCTGGGGTTGTTGAGAGGAAGGAAGACTCAAGGCCACGGCTCACTGCAACACGTTCACAGTGGAAAGTTCCTGTTGCCCGATTGCAAGCCAAGCGCAGCGTTTCAACTGAAAGCTCAATCGAATAAGAAATGCTTTCAGATCCACTGGAACACGAATTAGCTTGTCGTGTTGTGGCCTCTCTCGACAGGGAAACAATCCCATTTTCAAGGGGCCCAAGTTGTTTACATGAAATTCTAAGCAGATGATAGAGGTGTTTGAGGAAACAAAACACATCGCGCGGGTCACAACAAAGTGATAGATGACGAGCCATGTTTGAAGTGGTGGCTCGTAGTAAAGGATGCTGGCAGACATGTCGCGACTTATTTGTACTTCGAACAACACGTCTAGCAAGATGCATGAAAGCTATCACCCCACGGAATGTACGGCCACAAAGAAATCAGCGCCTATCCAAGGAGTGAATGAAGATGGGCGGGGCGTAGCGTCGAAGGTTTTATCGGCAAACCGTGAAAGATCCGCGGGCCACGTCCATCTGGCTGTCTGCCTGCCTGCCTACATGCCTACCTGCATGCATATGCATGCATGCATGCATGCATGCATGTATGTATGTGTGTGTGTGTATGTATGTATGTATGTATGTATGTATGTATGTATGTATGTGTGCATGTATGTATGTATGTATTATAATAAAGAACTGAGACAGTCAAAACTGTTATTCAAGACCAGGTAGGAGCGTAGGCCTAGCTAGCGAAATCAGCGACAGTCCGGGCCGAGCGTCTCGTGCTTAGCACTGACAATGTGTTTGCCAATATTTGCATGACCCACTACATTCATCATTACATATTTCCCCCTCGCTGAAGATGGTGCCAAGTAAGTGTTCTAAGGTGTCGTGAGGACAAGTGGTTCGTGATATGGTTTGAGGCGATCCACATGTACGATTTCGCGGCCTCGGCGACGCAGGACCACAATGGCCATGAGGGGTTCGATGAGGTTGTTAACAGCGGACGTTTGGTCCATGGCGCGATAAGGTCCATGGTACCTGCTGACAAACTTTGTAGAGTTACCAGGAGCAGCACCGGGGGGCACACAGCCAAACAAGAGAGTTGGGCGAAATTTGGTAGTTGGACCGTCTATCGTCGTGACATAATTTCTGTAGCCCTTGTTCTTGTGTTGTAAGGGTGCGAGCTAATTGCCGACATTCTTCCGCATACCATGCGGCTTCGGAAACTGGTGCGCCTTCGAATGAGTCGGGTCAGTAGGGGAGAATGGTGTTGATTGAAGATGATGGCTCTCGATCATAAAGTAAAAAGAAGGGAGAAAAGCCTGTCGTCGCTTGAGGTGCCGTGTTGTAAGCGTACGTAACGTAGGGAAGGATAAGATCCAAGTTGGTGTGGTCACAGGCGACATACATAGAAAGCATGTCGCCAGGAGTACGGTTGAAACGCTCGGTCAAGCCATTTGTTTGTGGGCGATATGCGGTAGTACAGCGGTGAATCACGTGGCATTCTGCAAGAAGTTCTTGAATAACATCCGCGAGAAAGACACGGCCATGGTCGCTCAAAAGTTCACGTGGAGCGCCGTGACGCAAAACAAAACGTTGCAGCAGGAAAGACGCAACGTCACGTGCCGTCGCGGCTGGTAGAGCGGCCGTTTTCTGCATATCTCGTGAGATGGTCGATCGCTACAATAATCCAGGGATTCCCAGCTGATGTATATGGTAAAGGACCATAAAGGTCTATTCCAACCCGGTCGAATAGTCGCACTGGGCACGGTAACGGTTCCATTGTTCCAGTAGAACGGCTAGGATCGTGCTTGCGGCGTTGGCACTCTGTGCAAGATCGAATGTACTAAACGAATGTGTACATGCCGTGCCAATAAAACCGAAAACCTAGCCTGGCGTAGGTTTTAAACAAACCGGCGTGCGCACACTGCGGATCGGCATGGAAAGCAGCACATATGCTGGTACGGAGATGCCTGGGTATGACGAGTACCCATTTGCAGCCGTCAGGGTGGTATTTGGGGCGATAAAGTATTCCATAACGGATGGCGAAGTGAGAGGCTTCTCGGTGTAGCGCTCGAGATGGCGGGTGGGCGAGTGTTTCAGATAGGTAATCCATCAGAGACGCAATCCACGAATCTTTGCGCTGCTCGACAGCCATGTTTATGGGTTCTGATAGTGGAAGGAAGTTGTCTTGGATGGAGACACTCGCAATATCAGTAGAAACAGGCGAACGCGAAAGAGCGTCGGCATCGGCGTGCTTCTGGCCTGAGCGATAAATGACACGGATGTCGTACTCTTGGAGCCATAAAGCCCATCGTGCCGAGCGTCCTGAAGGATCTTTTAGGGGTGATAACCAGCAGAGCGCGTGGTGGTCGGTAACAACATCGAAAGGGCGGCCGTACAGGTAAGGCCGAAATTTCGTAATGGCCCAAATAATCGCTAGGCATTCTTTCTCAGTTACCGAATAATTTGCTTCTGTTCTTGTAAGAGTGCGGCCCGCGTACGCAACAACATATTCTTGGTAACCAGGCTTTCGTTAGGCAAGTACAGCGCCAAGACCGACACCACTAGCATCTGTGTGGATTTCTGTGGGAGCGCTTGAATCGAAATGACGCAGTATGGGTGGTGGTGTAAGCAGTTCACGGAGCTTCGCATAGGCACTGTCGCAGGCTGGAGACCACGCAGATAGATTGCGGTCTCCCTGAAGTAGGTCTGTCGGAGGCACCATGATCGAGGTAAAATCCCGGACGAAGCGGCGGAAGTATGAGCAAAGCCCAATGAAACTACGCAGCTGCTTGAGAGACGCGGGCTTCGGGAACTCGCGAACAGCACGTAGCTTAGCGGGGTCAAGAAGAACGCCATCCTTCGACACGGCGTGTCCGAGAATGGTCAGCTTGCGCGCTCCAAAGTGACACTTCTTCAATTTGAGTTGGGGGCCTGCTGCAGAGAGGCAGCGTAGAACCTGTTCCAATTGACGAAGGTGCGTGGGAAAATCGGGCGAGAATACCAGTACATCGTCTAAGTAGCACAAACACGTGTTCCATTTGAGGCCTCGTAGGATAGTGTCCATCATGCGCTCAAATGTTGCCGGCGCATTGCATAGGCCGAATGGCATCACGTTAAATTCGTATAAGCCGTCTGGTGTAACAAAGGCAGTTTTTGGCCTATCATCCGGATTCATCGGCACTTGCCAGTACCCAGAGCGTAGATCAAGGAAGGAAAAGAACTCTGCGCCTTGTAAAGACTCGAAGGCGTCATCAATTCGAGGCAAAGCATAAACATCCTTTCGTGTTATTTTGTTTAGGCGACGATAATCTACGCAAAAGCGTACCTTGCTATCCTTCTTTTTAACTAAAACAACCGGCGACGCTCAAGGACTGTTTGATAGTTGAACGACGCCTCGCTTTAGCATGTCACCTACTTGTTCATCGATGACACGGCGTTCAGTCGGCGAAACACGGTATGGTCGCTGCCGTAGTGGTGGGTGATTATTTGTGTCGATCTGGTGGCATACGGTAGATGTTCGACCTAAAGTAGTGCTGTGACTGTCAAAACATGGCCGAAACTTGTCAAGGAGGCTCAAAAGCTCACACTTCTGCTGCGGGTTTAGGCCTTCGTCGACGACACGGTTGAAAATGTCGGTAGTGGAAGGGCCAAGCACGGAACTGCAGGAGAGGGCACTGGCTTCAGATGATTCATCAGAGACGTCAAGTGTAGCGATGGTTTCGAATGATTCTATCGAACTGATACATTCGCCTCGAAGCTGCGTAATCGTGAATGGGAACGGATTCTCCACAGACACGTTGGTCGCATCACCTTGAAGAGTAAGGAGAGCGGTTGGGAGCGGTGATAAGTGGCGATAAACGAAAGCAACGAAAGGCGTGGAGAATGCGGTAGCGTCGACTACGGTTGAACACGACACAGGTGCGAAGACAGTAGTGCGTGGAGGGATCTGGGTGTCGTCACTAATGACCAACTTCGCGTAGGAAGGGCGATCATGCATGGGTAGCGCATAACCAAGAAGACAAAAGGCGACTTCGGCACGGGCGCAATCAATGGCAGCTTGGTGATGGGAGGGAAAATTCCAACCTAAAACGATGTCATAAGAACAGCGTGGGAGTACTACGAACTGCACTGCGTAGGGCACTCCTTGAATTACAAGTCTGGCAGTACACGCGGCCACAGGCTGCACAGGCTGTGCAGTGGCAGTACGAAGACATGAACCCAAGTAGGGCGTTGTCACTTTTCGAATTGAACGGCAAACTTTTTCGGCGATGACAGAAATTGCGTGCGGCACCAGTATCAATAAGGGCAAGTACGGGCACACCTGCAAGAACGGTATTAGTTACATTCGGCGGTGAACGAAGAGGGCTTGTGCTTTGCGACGAGGATGAAGTTCTTGCCTCGGGAACTGCGTCATTTAGTTTTTTGCGCCGATTGTAGGGGGCGTCGGCGCATCGGGGAGGGCGAGAGTCGACGTGGAGAAGGAGATCGGCGATCAGAAGCTGGTCGGTGGCTTGGTCGAGGAGCGTACGTTTCGGGGTCCGGAGTGTATTGAGTGTACGTGTAATCGTTCTCATATGGACGTGGGTTTTCACGTGAGTGGAGTGGGCGGCAGCGGCACAGACGTGCGACGTGCCCAGGTTGACCACACCAAAAGCAGATCGGTCGGTTGTCGGCCGTGCGTCTGGAGGTCGTGGCAGCTGGGCGGCATAAACAGGAGCAGGCAGTGGAGGTGGCGCTTGGAACGCCTGTGGTCGTGGTCGTGCTGCTGCTTTGGCGTACGTCAATGGTGCATTGACTGGTGGCACTAGCTGTGGGAGGAAGGACCTCAGACACTTGATCTCGTGTAATAGTCCGTGTACTATCCCTCTAGAGGAACGTATATAACAGCTGTATCTTGCCGGTACTTAGCTACGGAGCAGAAACCTGGAGACTTACAAAGAGGGTTCAGCTTAAATTGAGGACGACGCAGCGAGCAATGGAAAGAAAATTGGTAGGTGTAACCTTGAGAGACGGGAAAAGGGCAGAGTGGATTAGGGAACAAACGGGGGTTAATGATATCATAGCTGAAATCAAGAAGAAGAAATGGACATGGGCAGGGCATGTAGCGCGTAGACAGGATAACCGCTGGTCATTAAGGGTAACTGACTGGATTCCCAGAGAAGGGAAGCGGGTTAGGGGGAGACAGAAGGTTAGGTGGGCAGATGAGATTAAGAAGTTTGCGGGTATAAATTGGCAGCAGCAAGCACAGGACCGGGTTAACTGGCGGAACATGGGAGAGGCCTTTGTCCTGCAGTGGACGTAGTCAGGCTGATGATGATGATGATGATGAATAGTCCGTAGGGTAGGGCTAAGCGGCGCACTGCACTCCGGTAGGCCAGAGATGAGCGAGAGTTGGCGGGCAACTTCTTCGCGCACTAAATCTTTGATCTGCGAGAGAAGGACGGGGACTTGCGAGGAAGTTAAGCCGAACATCGATTCCTGATGTGCGACAGCACGGCGGGTGACGAGACGTTGCCGGCGGAGCTCATCATAGCTTTGGCAGAGCTCGGTAACTTGGGCAACAGTAGCAGGGATTTTTGAAATGAGCATCTGGAAGACGTCCTCGTCAATACCCTTGAAAATATGCTTGATGCGGTCCACCTCTGTCATGTTCACATCAACGCGTTTGCACAAGTCAATGACGTCTTCTATATAGCTTGTGAAGTTTTCACCAGGCAATTGAGATCTTGACTGAAGGCGCTGCTCCGCACGAAGTTTGCAGACAGAAGGACGACCGAAGACTTCGCTGAACTTTGCCTTGAATGCTGTTCAGGTGGGAACGTCGCTCTCATGGTTCCGAAGCCATAAGTGGGCAATGCCACTGAGGTAAATGCCGACAGTGGCCAGTCTCGAGGTTTCGTCTCATTTGTTCAAGACACTCACGAGTTCGTAAGTAGCCAGCCAGTCGTCGACGTCATGATCGTCAGTGCCGCTGAATATGGGAGGATCCCGCTGACGAACCGCGCCGGAGCACACGATGGCCTGGGAAGCCATAGGAGGAGGGTTAGTGGCAGATGCAGTGGTCATGACAGCAGGTAGAGTCCGGCTTCGCAACTCCAGGATTGCAAGGAGACCCCGCAAACGCCACCAATTATAATAAAGAACTGAGACAGTCAAAACTGTTATTCGAGACCAGGTAGGAACGTAGGCCATCTAGCGAAATCAGTGAACGATGACGACGAAGTTACTTAGTGATAGAACGCGTCTGTCACTACTAACTGTTTTTCGTTATATTTTCCACAATTCCTGGGACGCTCTCTGCGTCCCGCCTTGTGGCGATGGCAGCGGCGACTTCTACAGGCCCACGTGGTCAAATGTCGGCGCCCTCAAGCTCTTCTGTGGCTCAAGGCTCATGGTCCATCACCAGCGACGGCTCAAAAGATGCTCCTGCTCTCGTGCCCATGGACGAAGAACGAACTGCTGGCCCGTCTGGCTACAGCTCAACATTTGTAAGCTCCGCTAGGAAACGAGGTTCTTGGTGCAGCTCCAGTGAAGACACGGACATCTACTCAGTCGACGGCGACGACTCATCAGATGGCAGCTTCGTATCTGTGATGAGCCGCAAGGCCAAAGGAGGTTTATCAAGACGTCATCACCAGCAAGCACGTCAACCGTGAAGGCAAGGAGTGAACGCTGGCCGCATACTATTCTCTTCATGCCCGTGGATCCTTCCGCCAGCCTTCGAAAATCGAACAGGCAAGCAATTTCCAATGTTCTTGAGGGGATAGCACAAAATGAAATCAAAGAGGTCCGGCTAAACACACGTAAGAAACGTTTTAGCTGTTGACACAACACATGCAGACACGCTGGAGAAGCTTCGAATGATGACAGAGTTTGGAGGTGTCAAAGTACGAGCGGTCATACCGATGACTGAGGCCTGCACTGCAGGTGTCATTTACGACATTGACTTGGCAATCCCGATGACGGATCTACCCGTTCTGATAAAACCGGCGTACGAAGGAGTGGTCATTAAGCATATAAGCCGCCTCGGGAACAGCCGCTGCGTTAAGATAGTCTTTAAGGGCGACTCAATCCCTACGCACGTCAAGGTGGGACATTTCCGGCATGTGGTACGGCATTTTGTCACAAAGCCGCTTCACTGCCACAAGTGTTTCAAGATCGGCCATGTCAAGGGCATCTGTGCGAACTCTACCGTATGCCCCTGGTGCGCGGAGGCGCACACGATAGACACCTGTTGTGCAACAACTTATAGGTGCGGCAATTGTCGACGTACGCATGAAGCCACGTCTAAGAAATGCCCAAGACTCAAGAAAGAAATGGGTATCCTGAAATATATGGTCAGGGATAACTCCACCCATAGAGAAGCTTCACAGAAAATCCGGCGTCGACGTCGCCACCGACGGAAGCGCTCCAGTCATGGTGATATTCATGCACCACTTCGGTCTACACCACCATCAACATCCAGTAGAAAGCCAGAGGGTACAAGAATACCTCCACCGGCGACGCCTCTCTCCCCTGAAGACTGGCTGGTGATTGCGAGCGCACGGTTTTCCGAGCAGCCTTCCCGCTCTCTGCTCCAAAAGAAAGCCAATGCTGCTGATGACGAGGCTCCAACAGCAGATCGTCAAATTATTCCTATGTTGCGATCCATTGTGAGTGTCATCAGAAGTCTTCTGACAGGCATCGATACGCCAACTTCTAGGAGCGGCCTACAGGTGCTGGACGCGTTGAGTCCGGTCCTTGCAAGCCTCCAGTGAAGACATAGCGACAATCACAAGTCGATTCGTCAGGGGGTCAGAGAAGCGTCGATTTTTCAGTGGAACGCAAGAGGTCTGAGATCTCGCATATCTGGTTTTCGCCAGTTTGTTCATCTGTACCGATTTCCTATCATGATTATATGTGAACCGAAATTATCGCACCCAATCAGATTATCCGGCTACGAGTCAATTTTCTCTTCAAGTGACATCGAAAGTAGCAAGGTTGTTGTGTTTATTCGCCAGGAGCTTACTTACGTCGTCCAGCCAGTGCAACCTCACGATGGCAATCAGTATGTGTGCTTGTCTGTTAAAAAAGGAAAGGTGACATTCGCAATTCTAGGCGTGTATATATCCCCATCAATTCATTTCGACGCCAACAAACTAGACGGCATATTAAGGGCACATCCGGGTCCGTGGGTTATCACCGGGGATTTCAATGCGCATCATCCGATCTGGGGAAGCTGAAGGCTTAACTCAACGGGACGGCGTCTAGCATCATTGGCTTCCAGTCATGGTCTTGTCCTCCTGAATGACGCAAGTTCTACGTTTTTACGAGGCACTACATATAGCAGCTGCCTTGATTTGTCCTTTGTTTCACGCCGATTTGCTACACGGGTAAAGTGGTTTTTGGACATTGAAACACTCGGAAGCGACCACATCCCCACTTACCTGAAGATTAATGTATTTCGAACACGTACTCCTCTACCACAACAAAAAGAATAGATTGGAGTGTGTTCAAAACTCAACTCTAGGATGCTTGTGAAGAGGGCCTGTCCAATGGTTTTCAGCAAGCTATTAAGGAAACTGCACATGCGGCTATGCGCACAATAATATGCTCTTCGAAGTACTCTGAATGTGACCTCGAGCTGGAGCGACTTCGTGCAATCCGCCGTCGTGCCGAAAGACGATACCGACGCACCAATTCCACAGATGATCCACGGACAGCCCGGCGCATCCAAAAGAAGATACAACGGCGCCTGACAATTAGACATCCAACGATGGAGGAAATTTTGTGCGTCGCTAGATCCTCATAAACCACTGTCTCAGATATGGAGAATTGTGCGAGGCCTATGTTCTGTTCCAGAGCAGCGTTTCCCCTTCAAAGCCCTTGCACTTTTTCATCGCCGGCATGAAATTGAGGGTAGCAGAAGATTTCTGCGCTATGACCGTGGGCCAGACTGCGTACACAAGCCTACATACAGTGAATAATATCCCTCACTCACGGGACCCACGCATGGATCTACCATTTACATCACAGGAGCTTGATGCGGCGCTCGTCTTATGTAATAAGTCATCGTCAACGGGCCCGGATGACATCTCATACAGGATGCTGTGCAACCTTAGTAAACGGGCACGAGAAGCACTCCTTAACATCTTCAACGATTCCTGGCAAGCTGGCGTCGTTCCGCAAGATTGAAAGATTAGCCGCTTGGTACCAATTCTTAAGCCTGGCAAATCTCCCCTGGACATTGCCTCTTACCGACCGATCGCACTCTCAAGTTGCGTAGGAAAGGTAATGGAGAAAATGAGCTTGGCCAGGCTTGAATGGTACCTGGAATACTATGAGATATATCCGAACGCCATGGCTGGTTTTCGCCGTCACCGATGTTCGATCGACAATGTTATAGATCTCGTCACATATGTCCAGCAACGAAGGCAAGTAAACAACTATCTGCAGCCATGTTCCTTGACGTAAAAGGAGCACACGACAACGTTCTACATGACGCCATCCTCGAAGCCATTGAGTCAGTGGGCCTAGGCTGGCAACTGTATTGTTGGACACGCAGTTATTTACAAGGGTGGACCTTATTTGTGAACACTGCAGATGGTCCAACCTCTCAACACCCAACGCATCGTGGAGTTCCGCAAGGTTGCGTCTTGAGTACAACCCTCTTCAACCTCGTTCTCATTGGTCTTGTAGAACGACTACCAAGTGTGGTCAAGTTATCCATGTACGCTGACGACATCTGCGTCTGGACATCTGGCGTGACAAGACCTCAGGTACGCGCAAGACTTCAGGAAGCTGTGATATTGGTATCAGTGTACCTCAAGCACCAGGGTCTGAAAATCTCGCCAACGAAATGCGCATTGATTGCTTTTCGTCGAAAGCCAATGAGACCATACGTTATATCAATCGATGGCCAAGTCATACCTTATGTCAGGACGCACAGATTTCTAGGCGTATTCATTGATAGAGACCTCTGCTGGGGCTCACATGTGGCCCACTTGAAGAAGAGGCTGACGGAAATTGCTAACTTATTCAAGTATCTCGGAGGAAAAATCTGGGGGACTTCAGTACATGCAATGATGCAATTGTACAAGACGCTTTTTCTTGGCTATTTGCGCTAGAGTTTGCCTGTGTTGACCAACACCTGTAGAACCAACATTCGGACTCTCGAAAGCATCCAGGCT
This sequence comes from Rhipicephalus annulatus, assembly GCA_013436015.1. Lineage (NCBI taxonomy): Eukaryota > Metazoa > Arthropoda > Arachnida > Ixodida > Ixodidae > Rhipicephalus > Rhipicephalus annulatus. The sequence goes on along the minus strand of WOVY01003310.1, from coordinate 127,837 downwards.
ATGGCTCTGCGAGTTTGTCTGGGACTACCGCGATGTTCATCAACAGCTGAGACAATCGAGATCGCTAATGTCTACCCGCTAAAGACGCATATCATGATGGAAGTGCTCAGAGCACACGTGAGGCATCTTACTCGTGCCCCTGCCCATCATCTAGCTTCACTGCCAGAAGCCCGACCTCGTGCCTCATTTTGCCAGACAGTCTTGTCATATCGCACACGCATTCCTACGGGATATACAACTCCATCGAGGATTTCAACTCCCCCATGGAGTATGACCTATGCACATGTTGAACTCACGGTTCCAGGCATAGGGTCGAAAGCCCGGCTCTCGTCTCCAGCGCTAAAGCAGCTTTCTTTTCTCTTGTTATATGAAAAATACAGTGAGCATACTCATCTATATACTGACGCTTCAACTAAAGTGGATGGGTCCGCAGGGTCGGTGATCTTTCCTGCAACAGCGACAACGGTGAAGTTTCGTTCATCCCACCAGATATCATCAACAGCTGCGGAACTTGCTGCTCTACGTAGCGCAATTCAAGTAATTAAACACCAAAAAGCCAAGAAATGGAGCGTGTTCACGGACTCTAAGGCCGCACCACTGTGTTTAATATTCGCCTTACGCCGGGGACCTCATGAACAACTAGTTCTAGAAATTAGAGAGCTGCTTCACCACTTCTTCGACGAAGGACACAGAATCACGTTTCAGTGGCTTCCAAGTCACTGCGGCATATTGGGCAACGAACATGCCGATGCAGCTGCCCGATCAGCACACGAAGATGGTGAAGAAAAATCTATACCATTTTCAAGAACTGATGCTGCCGTGACCATCCGAAAAATCGCTAATGCAGAATTAAATCCCTTTGGAACACCGAGTGCTTACGGCACACGCGAATGCGTAGACTGGACACGTCTCGTCGACTCCGGCCTCCGTCTGGACTCTCTCGACTCGAGACAACAGTGCTTTGCCGACTATGGCTTGATGTCGCCTTCACCAAAGATTTCGCCTTCCGAATCAGCATGGAAGACAGTGCTGCTTGCGGTCATTGCGGCAGCGATGAAACTATAGAGCACGTTCTCTGTCACTGCCCTCATTACAGCGTGCAAAGACGGCAACTAGCTGCTGCGTTAGCTCGCCTTGACGACAGACCTTTGTCTGAACAATCAGTGCTGGAAAGACGACATGATTTGTGTGCTCACAGAAAATCAGTGAAGGCCTTACTGAACTTTTTGCGTGGCAGCGGCCTATTGTATAGACTGTAGCACCCGAGCCCCCCCCCCCCCTTTTTCTTCGCGCGCGTCTATTTTCTTCTTCGCTTTCTTTCCAATCTTTCTTCCCCATTCCACCTTCCCCTAGTGCAGGGTAGCAAACCGGATGCTCCATTTTCTGGTTAACCTCCCTGCTTTTCCCTCATTTTATTCTCTCTCTCTCTCTAGCGAAATCAGTGACAGTCCGGGCCGAGCGTCTCGTGCTTAGCACTGACAATGTATTTCCATGATTTGCACGACCCACTACATTCATCATTACAGTATGTATGTATGTATGTATGTATGTATGTATGTATGTATGTATGTATGTATGTATGTATGTATGTATGTATGTATGTATGTATGTATGTTCATTTGTCCGTCCACCTGTCCGCATGTCCATCTGGCTGCATGTCTGTCCGTCTGTCTGTTTGTTCGTCCATCTAGTGAACACTACAAGTACCACCACCTCGCATCTTTTCATGATATATTCAATCATCATATTCAAGTACCACCATTCAGCGGACATTCCAAGGACTAAAACTAGAGGTGGGTACTACATACAAGAGACGCATGACCCACCCCTTAAAGGGCATCGCCCCTAAAACAATATCATTGTCTTTTCAACTAAACAAAGCTATGACAGGGCCGACAGAAATGTCGCAAGGTTGAAAATCTTTTAAAAATAACTTCCTCTACTTCACAATTCTAAACATTAGTCTGCTACGTAGAGAGATATCACAGCTTCCGCTACCGACAAGTTTTGATGCGTGAAGTGGAGTGCAATATTGTTTATTGATACGTGGGGTTTAACGTCCCAAATCCACCTCAGAATTGTGAGAGGCGCCGTAGTGGAGGGCCCCGGAAGTTTCGATCACCTGTCGTTTTTTTCTTGCCTCAATCTGAAATGCAGCCGCCACAGCCGGGATTCAATCCTATGACCTGCGAGTCAGCAGCCGAGTACCTAGCCACTATACCATCACGGCGGGGCAAGCGCAATATTTTCCCGCTGCAGCGGATGAGATTGTTCTTTTAGGTGTGAAGATGTCCCGTGTGTAGTGCCGCACATATGAGCTTCCGTGCGAACGCGCCGCAACGCGTTTTCCTCGGCGCAGGTTTTGGAGCTGTGCCAAGTAGGTCACGCCGCAGCTGTCCACTGATATCACGCTCCCCTCGGACGCTTCCATCGCCGGTGCGCGCTGACGTCCTTCTCTACATCAACCACAGCATGCGCGCCACAGTGCCCGCTGCTGCCGGCTCCCCCGCCCGCTCGCAAGAAACTGCTCACTTCACTCTCTCCAAGGCCCGCAACGCCCAACCACACGTCGAGTGGAAACACTCTTTCTGCTCGCTTATCTGCTATAAAGCGTACATTAAATGCTACCTGCCTCCCCTGTCACTGCGTGTCAAACAAACGTTAGTCGAGTAAATGCTACACCGAGCTTCGGTTCAAACCGTTCTTCCAGCACTCGCGTCGTCGCCCGTTTTGCCGGTTCATTGCCGTGCATACTGCTGCTGCATCGAGGTTCACGCAGGAAGATGGTCCGCAATTTCTTCTTTTTTTCATTCTCTAAGAAGAGAGGTGGGTTTGATTCTTCATATGCTGTGGTTGCACAGTAACGTTTGGTGTATGATGCAATACACATAACGCAATAAGTGCAGGTCTACTGAGCGAAGCGACCTGCAGTGGACCATCGCATAGTCTTTTGCGAACCTCGCGATCATCAAGCCATCATGGTTTTGTGGTTCTGACACTGTTACACATTTATTCAATGCGAAATCAGGGTTCGAAATTATTTTGGATGACAGGGACGTTTTGCGTGTACGCCGATGATTCTGGCACTGTGAGTGAGAAAACACTGTTTTTCACCGCCCCTATGCTGTGTAGAAACCAGAACATGTGTAGCCATAGCGTCGCAGTGAAAAATAACGCAGTAAAATTGAACACGCCGCCTTCGAGTGACTGACAAAGGCGTTGCACAGGCGTTGCACGACGAGTGAGCGGTCGCTTGTCGCTGTGTCTCTTTGGCGACGCCACTCGGTGCGCCTACGCTCATATATCACACTTCCTGTCGTTGCTTACTTTTTTCCTGCTTCGCGCTTTTAACTTTGTTGTCAACCTTCAACTTTCAGACAATGGGCGACCAAAAACACCCAGGCAAACGCTGTGGAAGCATTGCAAAAAAACAAAAAAAGTACTATTTCTAATTTTTGCTCATGTAAAATTTACAACGTCAAGGTGTTGCGTTATTGAGCACGTAAATCTTCGTTTATGCTTTTGCAACTTTGTTGTGCATTCAACGTGACCATTTTCGAAAAAACCTGCTCGAGTTATGTATCATTTACATTTGAATCATTTATGTGCTAAAATAAAAGGACGTAGTGCACTAAAACCCGAACGAAAGGCTCCACAATAATAACATATCTTTCTGTGGATGTTATTGTTTTAAAATAAAGCTACATAGACAGTCACATGTATACAGCTCTCATAACATTTGACAATGATCTCGCTAACAATGAGTTATTCGAAGTGGAAAAGAACGAAATTTGATCATAAATCATTTCATGAACATTAACGTTTTCCAGCATGCCGTCCAACATTTTACAATATTTCAGTTACGCTCTCGAGCCACCGTTGGAATAGATAGAACCACTACGACTTCAAACGATTCATTGTTGTGTTTCTATCGCATGCTATAGGCAGAATATACAGTGTGTGTGTGTGTGTGTGTGTGTGTGTGTGTGTGTGTGTGTGTGCGTGTGTGTGTGTGAGTGGGTGTGTGTGTGGCCAGTTTAGAAGTTGTTTCTTTTCAGACTCACAGACGAAAGATGTGGATTGTTGAGAGTATATTGATTTAATCTGGAGCCCTTACTAAAAACGTGTAACTCATAAAATTATACGTGTACAAAAACTAGCCTATAAATTCACGAGCTCTTTTTATTCCAAACAACATAGCGTCTCTTAGCTGTTTGCGAACGCAAACCTATGCTCTAAAGTTTAAATTCGTTCATCTTCTGAAACATGACCACTGCAAAATTCAAAATTTCCGCAAGTGAGGTCATCCGTTCCCACAATAAAAAACGAACACAGCAAAACCATCAGACAACTTTAAGCGTTGTTAATACATACAAATATTTTTTCTTTCTCTGAGTGATCTCTCAGCTGAAGAAATTACGTGATAGTGTTGTGAATTGTAATACCGTAAAACGCTTTATCTCTTGAGAGCCAGTTGGTCATTTGATGATATGTGGGGTTGAACGTCCAAAAACCACCATATGATTATGTGAGACGCCATAGTGGCGGGCTTCGGAAATTTTCAACACCTGGAGTGCTTTAACGTGAACCTAAATATGAGCACATGGGCCTACAGCATTTTCGCCTCCAAGGATAATTTCGCGTTTTTATTTGTGCTTGTGTCATATACCTGTTTTTCTATCTGGTCTAATTTCTAAAGATGTGCTGTATTAGGAAAAAAACACCTCATGCCTTTCACACTATCGCAATGTTCCCCGCGCACATGTGAACTAATGTACATGCGAGCAAAACAACCCGAATGAACTAGTTCATGATCAAGCTTGAGGTCCGACGTTCCGCTATGGTTCCGATACGTTAGGCAATTAGGATTCAGAGCATAACTCACAACTCCAAACTATTAGTCGCTTTTCACGAAATAGTGAAACACTTTCAGCTTGTGCGCTGTAAATTCACGCTACCAAACCCAAAGCCGACCAGACCTCAATGTTCCACCCCGAGAATGCTACAAGCGGGATCTTTCACGTCAACAGGAAGGTTTAGACATTTTTCTCAAGACATCTATCTACTCTTCCCTCAGTTCTATGGGGAGTACTTCTCGTTATTACACATGCTCTGGACAGGTTCGGCGTTACGAAAGGCCTCTTTCAATAAACAAGAGAGCCTGGTTTAGATGTTCATCTTCATGAACATCTGAGTCCTGTTTGAAGGGCCCGCAAACGGGTGGAATTCCAGCATCATGCGGCACCAACGTGATCGCGGCCTGCCACTGCGACACTGTGGTTTCATAGAACCCAAATAAAGTTTGTTGACTGACTGGCTTACTGAGTGGGAACTATACTTCGTTATTTTGAATAACCTCACATTCCTTCCTCAAAAAAAAGATGGCTGAAAAGTGGCATGATTTCATGCATCAAACTAAAAAATAACGAAATTTTTTTCCTCATAACATTGACGGAGAAACTTGATTTCGATACTTTGGGGGCACTGTCTGCTGTAATCAAGAATAAAGAAGAATGAAGGGCTGCATAGCGTGCTCACGCGAAGTGCACTAGTGTTCCCAAGAACAGTTGGCAGTCTCGGCTTAGCGTCCTGCCACCAAGCAAACATTCTAATCTGGTAAGCCTCCATGTTCTCTCTCGCGGCTCCAGCCTACCAGCGTACGAGAGCCTATACCTTAAGGGTCTAGAAATTGCAGATGGAGACGTGCCTAACATGGCAGCACAGATTTAAACTAAGCATACACTCGTAGAAACTTTGGTCTACACAAATCTCCACAAAAGTGCATAAGACACACTGCTTTTCTTCGGTGAGCTAGTGAACCCCTTTTTCTGACTCAGGCGCAACTAAAGTCACTGATAATTTACACAGGAAAACGAGCAAAACTCCATAACATATAAAAATCATGCAGGATCATGCAGGAGTCTGATGCAGTTGGCTGGGAATAGGCGGAGTGTTCATAGCTTTCGAAGTAACCGATAGTGAAGAAAGCACCCAGTAGCCACAGGACGTTGAAAATGATTTTTTTCTTTCTAATGAAACAAATAATCGAAGGTGCTCCGGGCGGTCAATTTAGGTAGGCATTACGACTTTCTGTCAGTGCTCAGAAAGCTTTGTTCAGCCCTGTCTAACATTGTTCTGCTTTTTATTACCACCATGGTGCCACTTCACTACTTCAAGCATTTCCCCAGTGTAGCGTAGAGTACGGGATTTTCTAGACTGGCTAACATCCATGCCTCTTTTTTCACTCATATCCTTTGAAGCGCCCTGTATTCCTGTATTTTGCAAACATTGATTTTAAGCCAAGTATAGAGGAGCCCAACTTTGGTAGAGTTTGACGTGCAGCGTCCCAGTGCTTTACGATGGCATGATATTGTTTTCCAGCCCAGTGGCGGTGGTCTAGTGGCTAAGGTGCTCGGCTACTGAACCGTAGGTCGCGGAATTGAATTCCGGTGCCAGTGGCTGCATTTCCGACAGAGGCAGAAATGGTGTAGGCCCATTTGCTTAAATTCGAGTGCACCTAAAGGAAGCCAGGTTATCGAAATTTCTGGAGTCCTGCTCTAGATTGTGTCTCATAAGCATATGCTGGTTTCGGGACTTCAAAACCCACATAACAATATCAATGATATCGTTTTCTAGGCTTTTCTTTCGCATTCGCAAAAAAAAGTATCAACAACTGTCCTTCAGCTAGTTTGTTACCTTTTGGTACATCTGAACGTAGGCGAACTCGGCCTATAATTTCTTTCTCAAAAAACATTTCTTTTCTTTTGTCTTCTCTATGCCTATACAAACAATACATAATTGTACCATGTCTTCAGGCTACAATACTTGTGTACCTCAAAGAATAAACTCCTAAATATACAGGCACAAATGATGTGGGAAGCTAGGGGATAATTTTATATTTAGATCTCATTGTTATAGCTCAATAAAGCTAATTGAAAATGGTCGACGAATCAAAATACCAATAACAGTATATTAGCACTACCAATGGAAGTGTTGCCGCAACTAGTGTCTTGCTGAATAAAAGAACTACAGGCACCCAGTGGTCAGTCGAGTTTTGTTTCTTCAATCACATGTTTCAATTTTATGGGGACATATTTATCGCACTAATTCGCTTGCGCGTACTTAGGTACCATTTTTCGTCTGAATTCGTGGTTGCAGAAAGAACTGTAAGCAAATATTACACAAGTGAGGCATTTGCATTGAAGGTAGAGTGTTGATTCAAAGTTACAAGTCCAATCTGCCACAGATGACATGGTATATTTACTAGAGAATTTTTGACGGGCACTTTATATTAAAGGCCGGGGCTAATGCCGTCCTCTAAACATGACTTTGACGTTTACGTAATTTATATTGCGGCAGATCCGAGATGGTGGTAAACGTAATGACTAGTTGTGGATAGAACACTGTAGTTATGTTGCATACTTCATCAACGGTTGAAAATAACACTGAAAAATTTGGAGACGAAAAGGCTTCACCTTTGGGAGTACAGCGCGATAGCGACATCCTGTTTCTTGTGCGTGTTTCAAACACTTAGTGCATGAAACCTTTCCGAATTTGCTATGCACCAACTACGTGGCCCTAAGGCACGGTAAGTGTGTGCTTTTCGTAGTGGCGTACCGGATTTCAAGCACAGAACCATTAAAATAATCACATATTTATTTATTTACTTATTTATTCATTTATTTATTTACCTACTTATTCAGTAATATTGTCAGTCCCGTCATCCATTCATATAGGAGCGGGTAGAAGTGTCCACAAATAATATATATTCTCCCAATATATAATGTAAAGATGGCATATTACAAAATAAATAAATTGTAAAGAAGTCATGATACAGAATTTTAACAACAGACCTTCGTTAATAACAAGTGCACATATTTCGGTTACATGTCTAAGAACTGAAGAAAAAATAAGGACAATATAGACACGTCAGCACGCCAAGACACAAAATTAGAATGACTTCCACCAATTCTAATTCCAAAAATCAGTATACTCGGAGCGAGGACTTAGAGTTAACACCCCGCCGCGGTGGTCTAGTGGCTAAGGTACTCGGCTGCTGACCCGCTGGTCGCGGGATGGAATCCCGGCTGCGACGGCTGCATTTCCGATGGAGGCGGAGAGGTTGTAGGCCCATGTACTCAGATTTAGAGGCTTGTTAAAGAACCCCAGGTGGTCGAAATTTTAAGAGCTCTCCACTACTACGTCTCTCATAATCATATCGTGGTTTTGGGACGCTACACCTCACAAATAAATCAGTCAATCACAAAGAGTTAACAGTAAACTTTTGATAGCATCGCTCTCTTTTAGCAGACACGTCCGTTTGTTATGGACGCCTGTACCACAAATTGTTTTTGCAATATTTCATGTTGCGTAGTGAAGCATGTTTGCAGGACGCGTGTGTTTGTGAAGCATGAAAGCTACTTTCCCTAAAATTCTAAGCAGAGGAACTTTTTGTTCACTGTTTTCTGAAGCAGAGGCGCTGCCGTGTGATTGAACAACTAATTCACTCGCAAAAGACCAAGGTTCGATCTCCACTTGGACCTAAACAATTCTGTTTTTCCCCACTCTGCTCTAATTTTTTATTATATATTTCATTTTCATTGTTCTCAATTTTTTGGTAACACTTGAGATGATAGTTTCTCGCTCACAATCAACGACGCCAACGCCGAAATTTCTGCAAAACGAGCTCTTTTACGCTATCACGTTAAAGTCCGCTAACATACCGCATGCTATTATATATGAGCATGCGTAATAACTCATCATGCTATACTTACTGGATAATAATTTTTTTGTTACGGACAGTATTTTACTGTTTTCCCTTTTCATAGCTTATAGTGCAAAATAACAGAAATGCGCGAGAGACCACAACACTTGTGCTCATGGAGGCCCGTGTATGTAGCTTGTCGCTCACATTGAACGCTTTCAATAATACATTTCTGCCACGAGTAATATACGTAAAGTTGCCAAAATAGCTGCTGATTGATATGTTGAGTTTGACGTCCCCACCATATGATTATGAGAGACGACGTAGTGGATTGGCTTGGATAAATTTTTGTGGAGGGCTTCGGAAATTTAAACCACCTGGGTTTTCTTAAATTGCACCCAAAGCCAAAATAGTTGTGCTGAATACCTTCGCCTCCGTTATTTTCAACGCAGAAGTTCCCGAACCTTCTACTCTAATACTAGCCCATTAGCATCTTTGTGCTTACGTAATTTAGTGTTGAGACGCACACAACCAGATGGGAAAACTCAACTTGCTGTGCAAGCAAAATAAAAAGAGGGGAGGCTATGAAGAACGCAGAACTGAAGACACGACCCAACCGGGGCATTCAGGGCTTTAATTGAAGAAAGTTTAGCCCACAGTGTGAAAAAGGTGCTGTAGTGCATCCCTAGGGAGTTATTTCGTTCTGAGCCGTTGTTGATGTGCAGACACGGTCTTCGGTCTAACACGGTCCATGAACAGCTTCTTTGTTATTGCGCTGTCTGCCACAGCTGCTACGCCACTGGGCTTCGTTGTGAGGTAAAAAAAGAAAAATAAAACACGCTGGGAAAAAGAAAACAAGCCACAAGATTTCCTTCGTTTCTCTTTCATTGCAACGGTGCTGCCCTAGAACAACAAGCTGTGGGAAGGCAGTGCTTTAACAATTGCGCAAGAGCATTGAACTAGAATGCCAAAAGAATAAGGCACTCGAGAAAATATTGAACTTGCTGAGCTTTCTCCCCACCATGATAGTCTAGGGGCTAAGGTACTCGGCTGCTGACTAACAAGTCATGGGATCAAATCCCGGATGCGGTGGTTGCATTTTAGATAGAGGCGAAAAGGATTTAGGCCTGTGAACTCAGATTTGGTTGCACGTTTTGAGAACTCCAGGCTGTCAAAATTTCCGGAGCCCTTCACTATGGCGTCTTTCATATACATATAGTGGCTTTGGGACGTTAAACCCCACATATCAATCAACAATCAACTTGCTGAACTTTACACAGATTTCAGGCTTATTAAGACGACCACTTCCGCTTAGAGAAGGAACCACATCGAGGCGGCAGTGTACGCACTGTGTGCACTTGGGCAATGTTTCATAATAGTATATAGAGAAGACCGCGTTCAAGGAAAACCGTCACTAAGCAACTCTACCTTTCTTTCCCGAATGTTGTGTCATTGAGGATGACCGAAAGCGACGTCAAATACATTTTGATTGTATTTCAATAAAAGAAAAGAGAAAGTTATAACAATTTATTCCAACCTCTACTGCATATTTAGGCACTGTAAAAAGTTACAGGTAAAGGTTGCAGTATCCAGCACAAACAACGTGCCGCACAATCTACACGGCATCGTTCAAATTTAACTGACCAAATATTTAGCAGATTGTTAAGATGAAAATGAGTCACTTTGTGATGGTATGTCTAAATTTTCATGTACTGCTGGTTTAGAAAACGGCCCCCTACCCCATGCAGGATGTCGAATCCAACCGCATTGAACGACAGCTTGTGATAGGTACTCTTTGAATGACAGCTCTGCTGAAAACAAGTGCTGTGACAGTTTCAGAAGAACAGAACAAAACAGCTGATGTGTGATATATTTTCAGAATTCATTTTACTTAAGCATAGGAAAGACTATCAGCATAATGAAGAGCAAGAAGGGGCGTTTAAATTATCATGTTTTTTCCTTCACACTGCCATAAAGACCGGACCAACAACAAACAATCCTCGACAGATGCGCCTTGAGTATCATTTAATACATTCAGCGCTACATACAAAACATTGTGGAGTTCAAAGTTGCCTTCATTGAGTATAAGAAATGTTCATTTCAGCAAAGAAAATAAAAGCAGAGTTTGCGACACCACTTACAAACAGTCCGGCGTCTCTTCACCGAGAAATCTACAAGCTGCTGACGATTTCGCAAGACAATGCTCGGACATGAAACATCACACTAAAATGTGTGCGACTTCGAGCTGCTTCCGCTTCAAAGTGGACTTAAGTGTGAACTGCTCAGTGACTAAGCAGTGGTTCAGAGTCAGCAAAAAACGAATTGAATAACTTTAGTTTCTTTACACACTGCTTCGTAGCTCACAATCTCGGGGACAACCTATGTGGGAGAATCCCTCATTCCAGGATTGTTCTGTCCGTGGTCGCTTAACTTGTGGCGAGTCCTCGTTTCCCGCCTAGGTACAGTGTGTAAATCATCACCTCCATTTCTTCGTTACAACGGTGCACTCGTATGTTGCGTGTGCCAGTGCGTCTCGCATGGCGTACATCGGGCAGTTGCATGCATGCACAAAATACATACAACTGAACCCTGTTGCGGTCGAGCCGCTGTCACTTCTGTTGCATAGTGCGCTGAGGTCCTGTTTCTCAGCTCGCGGCTGCAAATTCACAGAGTTTATAGGCGGAACGGGCAAGGAAACGGTGAATTAAAGCACCGTTTATGGCAGCCTAAACAGAGGCGTCACATTGTCTGCCCTGGTGCCGTCAGCTTGAGGAGCTCGAAGAGCCAGGATGTTTTCGGGCGCTCTGAAGCGATTGTCTGCTGTGACGGACTTGTCTTCTCCTTGGCACCACGCCGCTTTGTTCATTTATAGGCCCTGGCTAATCCTTACTTCCACAACACTCAATACAGAACGCCAATTCGCCTTGCGTCAGCAGCCTCCAATCATGAATGCCTCCTGTTTTTGCATCAGCAGCCACGAATCAGGAACTGCCAATGAATTGCACTCAAGGGCCAGTGGTATTACCATGTGTTGCGTAAGACGCGATGGGCTAGACGACGCCGACTGCATCATAGGGCTGGACTCGGACCCATGGGTAAAGGGAGCTTGGCACGCCTTGCGTGAGACGCAATTGCCAGGGACGACGTCCGACTGGCTCGCTCGCTGTTTCTGACGCTGGTTGCTTTTGCAGAAGCAATGATGTTCGGTTAGGACTCCAAGACCCCAGTGCATTACCTGGCGGCAGTGCATTACCTGCCGCCAGGTAATGCACTGGAAAGACGAGCTGCTTTCACGTGGCTCGGATGTGGCGCGCTCTCGGTCACCAGGTTCCTCTAGAGTCGCCTCCTGTACCCTGGGAAGGATGTGGCTCCATGCTCAGTTCCGTGAACAGATTCCATCCTTGAAAAAGAATTCCCATCCCCACTGGCTTGTCGCCAAAACTTGTCGATTAGCTTCACTTTTTTCTTCTGACAATTTCTGGCTCAGCATTGGTTGATGGTTCTGCAACTTGGCAAGAACGGAGAAGAAAAAAAAACGTTTGGCCTGCGCGGACGTACAGTACAGTCACAGCAAAAGTTATAAGAGCAGAATTCCAGAGCTTTTTCTAAACACTCATTGGATAACTGCTGCAAGAATACGGCTTGGTACCCACTACACATGTGTTAAAAATAATTTCTGGGTAGTAGGCCGGCATTCGCTATGGTATGTATCATTCTTCTCAGAAGCGTGGTATCCCCTTAGCACTTGCAAGAAATTTTGTGCAAATCATTCATGGGTGGCTGACGACGATGAGGAATCATTCCTGAAGTGGGAATGCGCCACTGTTATTAGGTAAACAAGATTTTGCAATGCGTAGGAGCATCAGACAACCCACTTGTTACGCTATTCACATTGTATGATGCCTGGTTGTTATTGAACTGTTTAAAACGCTTTATTACTCATATTGACGTAATTCCTTTCCCGGCATCAAGCCTGCCTAAGGAAAGTCTGTGAACAAGCTTCAAGCATCAGCGTGGCTCAGTGGTAGAATATTGGACCTGCACGCAGCGGACCAGGGTTGCAGCCCCACTGTGTGCTTGGTACTATTTTTTTCTTATTTTGTGAGATAGTGGTTACGGACACTGGCGGCGGTAGTGGTCAAACAACTACGGCACCACGCGTGACCTGAGTTGTAATCTCATAACAGCGTTCGCTGTAAAAAGCTGCCCACTTTCTTACTTTATGTCTAGCTGTGCTAGTGCTGAGCTGCCTTTGTTTTATTTATTTAGTGATTGATTAAGGTGAGCGCAATGTCAGGGGGAATTCGAGAGAGAATAAGTTACAACTACAAAATAAGCAACGCGAAGAAGTAAGGTCATCAAGAATGAAGGTGCATATAATACCTAACGAAGCCTACGTGAGCGTAGCGACCAACCTTGTCTTGAGGCTCCACCTCAGGCCCTACTTTCCGTGGACTACAAAAAACACTTCTCATACCCCGCGATGCCACAGAAGCTGTAGCTTAATCGCAGCCTGCACAGGCTTGCTGCCATCTGTAGAAAGATTGATTGATATGTGGGGTTTAACGTTCCAAAACCACTATATGATTATGAGAGACGCCGTAGTGGAGGGCTCCGGAAATTTAGACCACCTGGGGTTCTTTATCATCATCATCATCATCAGCCTGTCTACGTCCACTGCAGGACAAAGGCCTCTCCCATGTTCCGCCAGTTAACCCGGTCCTGTGCTTGTTGTTGCCAATTTATACCCGCAAACTTCTTAATCTCTTCTGCCCACCTAACCTTCTGTCTCCCCCTACCCCGCTTCCCTTCTCTGGGAATTCAGTTGGTGACTCTTAATGACCAGCGGTTATCCTGTCTACGTGCTACATGCCCGGCCCATGTCCATTTCCTCTTCTTTTTTGCAGCTATGATATCCTTAACTCCCGTTTGTCCCCTAATCCACTCTGCTCTCTTCTTGTCTCTTAAGGTTACACCTACCATTTTTCTTTCCATTGCTCGCTGCGTCGTCCTCAATTTAAGTTGAACCCTCTTTGTGAGTCTCCAGGTTTCTGCTCCGTAGCTAAGCACCGGCAAGATACAGCTGTTATATACGTTCCTCTTGAGGGACAGTGGCAATCTACTTGTCATAATTTGAGAGTGCCTGCCGAATGTGCTCCACTCCATTCTTATTCTTCTAGTTACTTCAATCTCGTGGTTAGGCTCTGCGGTTATCACCTGCCCTAAGTAGACATAGTCTTTTACAACTTCAAGTGCACTATTACCTATCGCAAAGCGCTGCTCCTTTCCGAGGTTGTTGTACATTACTTTCGTTTTCTGCAGATTAATTTTAAGACCCACCTTTCTGCTCTCCTTGTCTAACTCCGTAATCATGAGTTGCAATTCGTCCCCTGAGTTACTCAGCAATGCAATGTCATCGGCGAAGCGCAGGTTACTGAGGTACTCTCCATTAACTCTTATCCCTAACTGTTCCCATTCTAGGCTTCTGAAAACGTCCTGTAAGCACGCAGTGAATAGCATTGGGGAGATTGTGTCCCCCTGCCTTACACCCTTCTTTATTGGTATTCTGTTGCTTTTTTTATGAAGCACTATGGTAGCAGTTGATCCCCTGTATATTTCTTCCAGAATGTTTATATATATTTCATCTACGCCCTGATTCCGCAGTGTCTGCATGACGGCTGATATTTCTACTGAATCAAACGCCTTCTCGTAATCTATGAAGGCTATGTATAGTGGTTGGTTATACTCTGAGCATTTCTCTATTACCTGATTGATAGTATGAATGTGGTCAATTGTTGAGTAGCCTGTTCTGATTCCTGCTTGTTCCTTTGGTGGATTGAATTCTAATGTTTTCTTTACTCTGCTAGCAATTACCTTTGTAAATAGCTTGTATACTACAGAGAGCAAGCTGATCGGCCTGTAATTCTTCAAGTCCTTGTCATCTCCTTTCTTATGTATTAAGATGATGTTAGCGTTCTTCCAAGACTCTGGTACTTTTCCCGTCAGGAGACACCTCGTAAATAGAGTGGCTAGTTTTTCTAACACAATCTGTCCTCCATCTTTCAGCAGATTTGATGTTACTTGATCCTCACCAGCAGCTTTGCCTCTGTGCATGCTCTCCAAAGCTTTTCTGACTTCTTCTATCATTACCGGTGGGGTGTCGTCTGGGTTACTGCTAGTTCTTATAGTATTAAGGTCGTGGTTGTCTCGGCTACTGTACAGATCTCTGTAAAACTCCTCCGCTATTTTAACTATCCTATCCATATTGGTAGTTATTTTGCCTTCTTTGTCCCTTAGTGCATACATCCGCCTTTTGCCTATCCCAAGTTTCTTCTTCACTGCTTTGACGCTTCCTCCGTTTTTCAGAGCGTGCTCAATTCTCTCCATGTTATACCTTCTTACGTCGCATACTTTACGTCTATTAATCAACTTCGAAAGCTCTGCCAGTTCTATTTTGTCTGTTGTACTTGACACTTTCATGATTTGACGCTTCTTAATTAGGTTCTTCGTTTCCTGGGAAAGCTTGCCGGTGTTCTGTCTAGCTACCCTGCCTCCAACTTCCACTGCACACTCCGTGATGATACTCGTCAGATTATCATTCATTGTATCTACGCTAAGGTTGGTTTCCTCGCTAAGAGCAGAGTGCCTGTTCTGCAGTGACACTCTGAATTCCTGTACTTTCCCTCTCAGTGCTAGCTCATTGATTTGCTTCTTGCGTATCAGTTTCTGTCGTTCCTTCTTCAAGTCTAGGCGGATTCGAGCCCGTACCATTCTATGGTCACTGCATCTTACCTTGCCAACCACTTCCACATCCTGCACGACTCCTGGGTGTGCAGTCATTATAAAGTCTATTTCGTTCTTATTTACGCCATTAGGGCTCCTCCATGTCCACTTGCGGTTTTCTCGTTGTCGGTAGAAGGTATTCAAAATACGCAGATTATTGCGTTCTGCGAATTCTACTAGTAGCTCTCCTCTGGCGTTTCTAGTGCCGATGCCATAATCTCCTACTGCCTGGTCTCCAGTCTGCTTCTTCCCTACCTTTGCATTAAAGTCGCCCATTACTATAGTATACTGTGTTTTCACCTTACTCATTGCCGATTCCACGTCTTCATAGAAGCTTTCAACTGAAGCGTCATCATGGCTGGATGTAGGCGGGTAAGCCTGTACTACCTTCATTTTGTATCTTCTATTCAGTTTAATTACAATGCCTACCACCCTTTCATTAATGCTATAGTAATCCTCTGTGTTGCCAGCTATGTTTTTGTGAATTAGGAACCCTACTCCCAGTTCTCTTCTGTCTGCCAAGCCCCGATAGCAATTGACGTGCCCATTCTGTAGCACAGTATAGGCCTCATCTCTCCTCCTAACCTCACTCAGCCCTATTATATCCCATTTAATGCCTTCTAGCTCCTCGAATAATACAGCTAGACTTCCCTCACTAGATAACGTTCTAACGTTAAACGTTGCTAAGTTCAAGTTCCAATGGTGGCCTGTCCGTATCCAGAGATTCCTAGCACCCTCTGCTGCTTTGCAGATCTGACTGCCGCCGTGGTCAGTTGCTCCGCAGCTGGTGGGGACTGAGGGCCGTGAGTTAATTGACGAATGCCTACGGGAGGGGGTGGCCAGATACTGCACCAGGGTGGCCAATCCTTCTCTGGTGAGATCATCGGTGCGTACCGGCTTTAAGCCGGTACGATCAGACAGTACCGGTTCTTTAACGTGCACCCAAATCTGAGCACACGGGCCTACAACATTTCCGCCTCCATGGGAAATGCAGCCACCGCAGCCGGGATTCAAACCCGCGCCCTGCGGGTCAGCAGCCGAGTACCTTAGCCACTAGACCACCGCGGCGGGGCGGTAGAAATAAATTGGCAGCATATCCACGGAGTGAATGATGGAGAGTGGGGCGAAGCAATCGTCCGTCCATTCGTTCTTGCTTCCGTCCGTCCATGCGTCCGTCTGTGTGACCGTCCATGCGTTCATCCGCCCGTCTGTGCGTTCGTCTGTTCGTGCGTCTGTACGTGCGTCCGCTCCGAGTTCTTCCTTGCATCCACCCCTGCGTCCGCACAAGCGTCCATCCATGCATCTGTCTCTTTGTCCGTTCGTCAATCTATTGAACGCTCCAAGTACCACCATCTCAGATCTTTTCATCATATATTCCCCATATAGAAGCACCGTCATCCAGCGGAGATTTTAAGGACTAAACGAGAGCTGGCACACGCACACTTTCTTACGGCTTGCGCTTCGGGTCTATTTCCCACCTTTAACCACCTCGAGTTCATGGTATATGTGTTCAAAAAAGGTTTATTCTACTTTGGGCATCCTTATCCATACGAGCACACACCGAAGGCAACGAACATCGTCAACTGCAAACCTGTATCGCGATATGGGTTTGATTATAAAACCATTGCTTTAGAAAACACCTGGCGTCTTTAGTTAAGCAGCTGGCGTCTTTTCGTTTTGCTTTAGAAACATCTGGCGTATTTTCGTTTTGCTTTTAGAAAACATCTGTTGTGTTTTGTTGTTTTTTTCATCAATCGACGGCGTTTTGAACATTAATCACGGAGGTAAACAATGGCTGCTACTGGGAATGGGAGACAGCAGAAGTCGGCTTTTAGCTAACACTTACACTTCTACTTCTACTAACGTTTCCTACTGGAACATGCCAATGGCTGCTAATGGGGAATGAGAGACAGAAGAATTTGGCTTTTATTTAACGCAAACGCTGCGATTTTTAGGGGCGAAGCTTCTTATGGCGTGCTTGTGCGTCCCTCGTTGTACGTAACCACCAGTGGCACATACCCAATATAGGTATAACATTTGACCTCCAAGGTGGTGCCAGTGAGAGATTTTTTCTGTGCGTTGTTTAACAATAAACAATAGTGCTCAATGTACATGGCAATGACTGCTAATGGGAAATGAGAGACAGGAGCATTTGGCTTTTAGTCAACGCGCACGCTGCAATTCCCATTAGCAGCCATTGGCATGTACATTGAGCACTATCGGACAAGAAAGGGTTGCTACATTATACTCGCTGGGTGTAACCTCCTTGGTTCTAGAAAGGTTTAGCGAGCATTGGGCCGCAGTGCCATGAATACAGTGAACTAGTATATACCATGAACTCAAGGTGGTTGAAGGTGGGAAGTAGACCCGAAGCGCAAGCCGTAAGAAAGTGTGCGTGTGCCACCTCTCGTTTAGTCCTTGGAATGTCCACTGAATGTCGGTGCTTCTATATAGAGAATATATGATAAAAAGATGCGAGAAGGTGGGACTTGGAGTGTTCGATTGATGGACGAACGGACACACAGACAGATGCATAGATGGACGCATGAACGGACGCAGGGGCGGATGCTTGAACGAACGCAGGGACGGGCGCACGAACAAACGCATAGACGGTCACACAGACGGACGCATGGACGGACGAATGCTTCGCCCCACTCTCCATCATTCACTCCGTGGATATGCTGCCATTTTTTCATTGTTCAACAACGCACAGGAGAAATCTCCCACCGGAACCCCCTTGGAGGTCAAAGCGTAAGACATGTTACGTACTACGAAGGACGAACGGGTGCCGCTTTAAGGAGCTTCGCCCCTAAAATTAAAGTGGAAAAGGCAATTTCTGTCTTTCGTAGTGTCCCACAACAACAAAAGAATGTATGCGAACAGGCACGTAATGCTTGTCGCAATATTTGGCATGTAGCTGATTATGGTCAATCGTCGGGGTGCAACCCTGAATATCACGTACTCAGAACTCCTGTGCGCTTTGTCGCAGAAGCTCAATGTATATTGAGCTGACAAGATATAACTGTGCTGATATATTGTCAGTTGACCTGCTCAAAAAATTTTTAATAGCAGATTGGGGAATATAGAACGTAGGAAGGAAAACATTAGCCGCATTCTTCCATTATTTTACGTTTCTACACTCAGTTGACAACATTATTGTTTAGAAATTTTGCATGCTTTTGAAGTATTTAAAACCTTACTTTGCTCTACGTAATACAAGTTTGTGCATTATATTGAGTGATAAGTTACAATCTTAGTATTAGGCCATTATCATTAACACAAAGAAAGCCAGCCAAACGAAGCAAACACATTGGCAGATCCCTCGAAGAAAGGAATTGGTTACATCCCAAGCACGAATGAGAAAGCTTAATATGTCACTTAAAAATTAGCTCCACGTTATGAGGCGGACGTAAACTATGCCGTACATGGCTTTCATCTCCTGATTATCATGTTTGGACGTGTCATTTACCTTCGTCGTCTGTCTACACGTCACGTGACACCAAACTCCGTATATGAGGAGCTGCAAAACGGCCGCGAGCGCGCAGTGAGCCCAGCATGTAGTGATGTTCTACATAACATGCCTATCATGACTATTGTGTTTCAATGTGTATATTACCTTCGTCATTCATTCACGTCACGTAACACCCCATTTGATATATGTGAAGCTAGTGAAGTGGCCATGAGCACGCAATGAGTGTAGCATGTAGTCATGTTTTACATGACCGCATATTATGAGTATTATGATTGGACGTGTCATTTGCCTTCGTCATCTATTCGCGTCACGTGATACGAAGCTTAGTATATGTGGAGCTAGCGAAACAGAAATGACCGTGCTATGCAGCGTAGGATGTAGTCATGTTTCGCATGACACGCAAGTCATGATCATCACGTTTGGACGTCGCTCATTCACGTAGCAAATTTGGTATACGTGAAGCTATCGAAACGGCCTCGAGCACATCATGAGCGTGGAATGTCGTCATGTTGTTACGCGACATGCATCTCATGACTATCTTGTTTGCACCAGTCACATACCTTCGTCATCTACTTACGTCACGTAATACCAGTTTTAGTAATGTGAAGCTGATGAAACGACCACGAGCATGCCTTGAGCGCAGTTTGTAGTCATGACTTATAAATATGACATACACGTCATATTTTACACGTTAGGTTTTGTCAGTTTTGTTCGCCATGGAGTCATGTGATACCATACCAGTTTTGCAATATGTCATGTGAACGAAACCACCGCAAGAGCAGCAAGACAATGAAGTGTAATACATGACATTCTCGAATTACATATTTTCATGTTATGACTATTCACTTTTGCTCGTCATACTGTCATGTTTTTTGTACCAATTTTTGTGTCGATACCATTGTCGAAACGGCCAGCAGAGCTATAATTCTCACGCGGATAGTAGATATAAAGATGTATAAGGTCGAAGTGAACAAAAGTCTCCAAGGAATGCTTCGCAATTAAAAACAATCTCAACCTCAATATTGATTACTGAGACATAGTTACGATATTGAAAGCACCAGGAGTACACATGCGAAGCAATATTCATACCTTACCCTGTAAGTTACTGCAAAAAATTAAGTAAATGAAACTTGACCAGGCTCTCTGCGTTCCCAAATCTAGCACGCGCGAAGGTAATCAGACATTGCTTTGAAAGCGCTCGTCGTACATCTGGTTCGTTTGTCAAACTTGGACGATGGCGCACACGAAACGTTCTAATTTTCAATTCAGTAAATGCTACGGCGTTGCTTTGATCTCCTCAAAAATGATGATCTTCAGTACTCGTGGGATAGAAAGCTACTCAACGGACACCCATTTGATAGATAAGTCTGTAATTGCAGGAATATGGGGTTACATTTCACTATAGGCTAAGCAGACAGAACGCCGCAGTTTCACCGAATGAAACCTTTTGCAGTCACACAGACACAAGTCTTTTCAAAGAGCCACCATTCTGTGTGACTTTTTTTTGTGCCGAACGTACTAAAGCAGTGATGCCCGAAGTTGTGGCGGATTACTCGACAGCGCATAGGGCTTAATAACTCAATCCATTAGTTTTCCTGTTGTACAGAAAAAAATGTTCGTGCTTCATGTGATGAGTTTTGAATGGTGGATGAGGCTTGATTGCACTTCTCAGTTGCCTGTAAGAACTTTGAATGCACGAGCCCATTCAGTGCTCATGGAGCAAACGAACTGCCTAATTGATGAGGTATAAGTGATGAGGTATAATGTAAACAATACGATGCCGAGTGCGACTCATTCAAAAGTTCGACGATTGCCGGAAAGTGCCTCTGACGAGAAGAAACTCTAAATAGGAGGCATTGTGATAACTTGAGTTTCGTCTGTCTTAAGTGACAGCCATTTTGCTTCATTCCTATACTCGAACTGATTTCAAACGGCACCTAGAGTTCCAAAGGAAAAGTACATGCGTTTTTTTTGACAGTGACGAAAGTTTTTGATGATTGAATATTTTCAAAATTTTAAGCGTGCATCTATGGCTTTGGGCCTAACGTTTGAGAGTGAAATATGCTAATCAAGTAGAAAGTACGGAAGGTTATAAAACGGCCATAAATATCTCTGCCACGATCTGCAAGTAGGCCTCTTTCACAGCTCTTCCTGCACGATCGCACTGATCGTATCCCACAGCTCGGCGGAGCAGAGCCCTTGAATATCTGCGAATTCAGGCATCGAATCCCGACTGTACTGGTGGTGTGGCGTGTCCAGGGTCTTCTCGATAGCAGTCGTTTTCGAGCAAAACTCTTGTACACTGTTTAGGGGTTCCGCATCTGGCCCGCGAAAGAGTTACTTTTAACTCCTCGCATGAGGAAGCGAACTTTCTTGTCCTCAGGCATTTTCTAGTCTGCGTAGTGGAATAGTTAAGTAATTTTTTTCCATCAAAAGCATGACGCTTTTATTGGGTAGTTGAGTTCGGGATCCAAAAATATGTCTTTGTGGATGAAGCTGGTGAAAAATAGCCAAGAACCCAGTTCGGGATACTTCCCTTGACTTTATCGTCAACGCTTGGTTTTCGAACCACGCCTTACCGGCGTATTCTAAGGCGAAGTATACACATGCCTGGGCTTGTCTTCGTTGTTCTAATTCTTGAAAATGGCCACCCGTTCATACTATTCCAACTAGCTCTCCAGTTCCTCGCACGATGACCGTCGGAATTTTGGCGGCTCATTCGGCTTGCAAAGGAAGAGAGGTGTAGGCTGCGCAGGTGTTGCCATCGTGACTGCTTGCCTAGTCGTCGCAGCGCGTGTGCTGTCTAGTAAGGGCCTGAGTGAGAAATGGAGGGGCAAAGGGAAATTTCTGCAGTCTGTGGCTGCCTCGATTGACACTGACGGTGTCGGTGTCTTCTTCACGACGTGGGCTGGGCTGACGGCATTAGGGGGCCTATAAGCACCTCCACCAAACTTCACGTGTCTGTGACGTCGACGTAGGGGACAGACGTTAAGAGAAAGATTTTTGTTTGGCTGAACTTGTGGCCGGGAAACTGAACATCAGACTACAGAAGTACATATTGGCACTGAAAAATGTGAACGCAGGGTCGCCCGTCGATCTACTAACAAGCGGTGAAGTGCGTCGACATTTGTACATGTGCCGTCGAATATTCCAGTCCACTTGTCGTTGCGAAACAGTGAGGCACAGTTGACGCTGAGCATTGCTGACAAGCTTCGTGGGCTTAAACCGAATCATAGAAGGGTTCCAATAAGAAACGCGCGTGACAATATCAACTGGTTACCAGAACCTTTATTCGTTTCGTGTTGCATACTGCTGGGTTTTCTATCTGTCACTGTTGTGCTATTTTTTGTACACACTGCCTAGCTCCAAGTTTATCTCAGATATCCTTTAAATACCCCAAGTTTCCACCCCCACAGCCACTACTTTTAAGGCGACCGTCAATATGACTCCAACAGATGCACGGATCGGTCTGGCTTGATTCTCCTACTAGTGCAAGTATCTAGTAATTATTCGCCATAACAAATTACCGAACGAAATAGCGTTGATCCTCCTTTTTATTGCTCGATGTAGGGAAAATATCACTGTGGTCTGACAGCAAGTGTTGCTACAATAACTGTACTAAAAGTGTTCAATGGAACATTGCTAGGTTAGTTCTCCACGCCGCGGGACAAATGTGTGTTCACAAAGTTTTTTTCTGTTTTAGATAGCTTTTTTATTACGTGAAGAGATAAAAATATGCAACCTTTGCCTGCAATATCTATCAATGGCACAATTTTAGGTTTTCACTGTAGCTTTAAAAATAAATAGTACTCTGCGTTCCCTTCAATGACGCAGCAAGTGGTATTTCTAAGTGAAAAAATTACAGAACAAGGGTCGCCAGTATAGGCTTTTTAGGCTCCCTTTTTGATTGCTGATGATGTTGATCATGTTTGATATTTTGTGACGCAAGGGTCATTACATGGCCAAAGAACGCCAGTGAATCTTTCTAGAATTATAGACAATGATAGTGATAAGCGGCTGTATAAGGGCCATAATATTGCTGGCGCTAAGGCGGGCAAAAACATAGAAGTAATAAAATAAATATCATGTCTTAAAAGTGTGGTGGTATTAATGGACGACAAAAATTTGTAATAATAAAAACGATGGTGAACATGTAAGGCATTAGCACAAGTGCCTCAATCGTTCACACCATTGCGCCCAAAGGCCGTGACGCGAGTGCTTCGTTCAGTGTAGCCACCACAGCGGAGGCCTCTTTCGAGAGGCCGTGCTACAGAATGCCCGGGTATATGACATGAAAAGTGCAAACTTTTCTCAAAAAAGCTAACAACAATTTAAGTGTAAAAAGTAGTTCCCTACCTACGAACATAGCAGGATAAAGTGGAATCTGTTGTCAGTGGGGTAATAGAAAGTGTTGTTTTCATAGCTTGTCTAATTCTTTACACTGAATGAGAATGTGAAGTACGGTGAGTGTTTCTCCACATCTATCACACAAAGATGGATCGATTCCAGACAAAAAATGGAATGTGTTGTGTGTGTATGTCCCGTTCTTAACCTTGTACGGATTAATTCTGTGTGGTGTGATTTTGATATTGGTGGCCAATAACCAAGTTGTGGCTTGATGATATGCAAAAAATACCTGTGTGTGTGTCCCATGGGCTCTGCCAATAAGCCCTGAGCTTTCGTTTTCAAGTGCAGGAACTGGTATCGATATCTTGGAAGCGGTTTTGTTGGCGGATCCAGCTGTCTGTTGCACCAAAAAGTCGCCTTGAATTTCGTGGTGTCCTGGCACTCAGCAGAGAACAACATGCTGCTTAGATTAGATTGATTGATTGATATGTGGGGTTTAACGTCCCAAAACCACTATCTGATTATGAGAGACGCCGTAGTGGAGGGCTCCGGAAATTTAGACCACCTGGGGTTCTTTAACGTGCACCCAAATCTGAGCACACGGGCCTACAACATTTCCGCCTCCATCGGAAATGCAGCCGCCGCAGCCGGGATTCGAACCCGCGCCCTGCAGGTCAGCAGCCGAGTACCTTCGCCACTAGACCACCGCGGCGGGGCTAGATTAGTACACTGTGCATAGGAGTGAATAAAGTGAAACAAGGACAAGGTTTTTGTGCTTTTTAAAAGTTTTCAGAGCTTTTTGGACGCTTCGGGAGTCTTTATATATTATTGCCTTCTGTAGTTTTATTTGTTATGTGTTCAACGGCCGCGAGTATTGCATAAGTTTCTCCGGTGAAAATGTTTGAATCAAAGTGCAGAACGGTGGCTTCTGAAAAAGATGGGGCGACGGCTGCGTACGAGACAAAAGTGTCAGACTTTGAAGCATCCGTAAGGAATTCAGAGGATGCGTATTTCTGTTGTCGTTTTAAGAAGTATGTTTGGATATGTGCAATTGGTGCACGCTTCGTAACCTCCAAAAAAGACATCGTCATCTATCGCCTGTCATTGCCACGGTCGCAGGCATACTGCGGGAGCCACCAAACGGTGGTCAAGTGGCACACCGGTTTCCTTCGTTAAGCCCCTCACAAGGAGTGGGTAGGGCTGTCTCACAGAAGGCCGTTTCTCGAACACCGCAAGGCTCGAAATGCCAAAAATTGTGAAATGTAATGGGAAATTCTTGTCTGCATTTGCTTTAGGATAATATTTAAAAGACATGTAACATCCCTGTAGGTGGAGCGACCTTTCGTTTGATTCCACGTACAGGCTTTTCACGGGGCTAGGGCGAAAAGCATCCATAGAAAGACGGGTGCCTAGATAATGAACAGGGTCAAGCATTTTAAGGGCAGTAGGTGTGGCAGATGGATGTGCCATTGCCCAATAGTATTGGCGGGTACGTATCAGGTTTTATACAAATTCATCAAACACTTCTTGTTACTTCTCTACGTAGTGCGTGACAACACTTTTAGAACGTTCATAGCTTAATGCACTTGTTTTTTAGATATTTGATGTGTGATACGAAGATTTGCTTGGTGTCCAAGATTAGGCCTAAGAATTTGTGTTCAGTGTTAACGGAAAGACGTTGCCCATGCAGTTCAATATCGGTTCAGATTGAATGCCTATCTTCCTGGAGGATCAAGGCACACGTGCTTTTCTGTGCATTCAGTCGGCACCCGTTTTCTTCCGCCCAATTGGAGACTTTGTGCAAACCAAGCTGCAGCTGCCGCTCACACATGGCCAGATTAAACCCAAGCTAGACGTCGTTGACATATGTAGAATAAAACATATTCCGAGGAATGGACAAGCGCAAAGAATTCATCTTGATAATAAAAAGTGGGCAAGTAAGTACACCACCTTGTGGAACGCCTGTTTCTCGGACAAATGTTTAAGAAAGAACACTGCCCACTCGAACGCAGAATGTCCGGTTCGACAAGTAACTTTCGAATATAGTAAGCATTCTACCACGCACACCAACGCGGGACAGGTATTTTGTTATTCCAAAGCACAATGTTTTATCATAAGCCTTTTCGATGTCGAGGAACACAGAAAGGATGTAGTGCTTGTGGACGAAAGCATCTCTGATCTGTGCCTCGATACGAACAAGGTGGTCGCTGGTGGACCTACACTCTCAAAACCCGCACTGGAATTGGTCGAGCGAATTGTTTGTTTCAAGAAAATGTACAAGTCGACAGTTTATCATTTTTTCGAAAAGTTTGCACAGACAGCTTGTAAGCGCAATAGGCCTATGTCTCAAAACTGAAGAAGGGTCCCTGTTTCAAAATGGGAATAACAGTAGCCTCTTTCCAGGAAGTACAGATGACGACAGGGAACCATTGTACAAAGAAAGCTTTTTATTGGTTTGATTAGTAGGTTTGTTAACATTTCGTAAACCACACGGTCAGAACCTGGAGTAGAATCACTGCAGGAGTTCAGTGATGTTTGGAGCTCAGCTAAGCTGAAAGGTTGGTTGTACGCCTCGTATCTTGTACATTTTTGTTCGAGTTTTTGCATTTCTATTTTTGTTCTATATTTCTGGAAAGCATCAGTATAGTGTGACAAGCTGTACACCCGTTCGAAGTGTGCACGAGTAAGTTCGCCTGACCTTCCAAAATGTCTCTCTGTGTGTTTACAAGTGGCAGTGTGTGTACTTGTATTCCTGCTACCATATTCACCACGTTCCATACGTTTGCCTTCTGTGTATCTAAATTTATTCCTGATAACAATTCTGCAATTTTTTGTCTCGCCTAACGACGCGTTCTCCTGACCTGAGACTTCATTTTCTTCAAATAACAAGATTTTTCGCTGTCGGTAAGTTCCGAAGCAACTTCAATGCTTTGTTTGGCTGCTTGCGCGCATTTCGGCACTCAAAGTTACACCATGGCACACGTTGTTTTTCGAAGTGTCCATTCATTTGTGGGATCCATTTTGTTGCTGTATCAATCAAAAACGCTGGGAAGTAGTTGAAAGCAGCATCAATGCTTAAAGTACGTAAGTCACGCCAACCTATATGAGTGATGATATAAAACTGTTCCAGGTTGGCTTTGCTTAGTCGCAATTGGGAGCCCGTGGCAGGCATTCAGGTGATATAGGTGGGCTCAAAACTACGGGAAAATGGTCATTTTCGTAAGGATTAGTGATGACTTTACAGTGGATTAGAAACACAAGCGATTAAGATACTATGCTCAGGTCTATGGCGGAATAGGTATTGTTAGCGATGTTATAATAGGTTTGCTCTTTTAGATTCAGGAGACACGCGCTGGAAGCGAGAAGAAACTGTTATATCAGTCGACCGCGGGCGTCACAACGAGAGCCAACCTATAGCCTGGTATGCGTATTCAATTCACCAAAGAGAACAAAAAGTTCCGGACGTTTATCGATTAAGGACTTGAAGCCATGTTTTTGTAGGTGATAGCTCATAGGTACGTCAAGAGTGCAAATTGTGATCAGTTTGTTGAAAAGCATAGCTCGAACAGTCACTGCCTCAAGTGATGTTTGGAGTTGAAAGTGTGTGCATGCTATCTCTTGATTCACTAAGATCCTCCGGATGATTACACGGCATCGTCACGGTCCTTTCGGACAATAGCGTATTTACGTAAAAAGTTGGTGTGTTTTGGATTTATGTGTGTTTCCTGTACACACAGCCCCTTTGGCGAGTGTTTGTATGAACGTTCTTGGACATCGTCAAGGTTCCTAAGAAGGCCCCTGACATTTAATTGTATAAGAGTGTTCATGGTGAAAATAAAGTAGCGCTGTGTGTACAAAGAGCGAGTGTCTGTTTAAGCGGGAAGTTTGAGTTCAGGTAACAGGGCCGTCGCCAGGCCCCATTATCTGCTTTTTTTGTTGACGCGCTCTAAGGAGCCACGCTGCTCTTTCGGCACCAAGGGTACCGACGTATTTATTGCCTCCTCGAAGGCACTGGATGCCCGCACATGCGAGCTGGTTCAAATTCTGAACCTCCCCTGGTGAGGCGAGGCCTTGAGACCTGAGGACCCTGAAGTCTCCGGTCTCTGTTCCGGAGTAGGCGGAGTAGTCTGGACTACAGCCACCTTGGGGGCAGATGCCACAACCACCCGCTCGGACGTGCGGGCTTATAGAGAGGCGAGGGCTGGTGCGGCGGTGCCCCCTGACGCACTACATCAGCATCTATTGGGCCATAGAATGGCGAGACCCGTTTCCTTGCTTCCATAAAGAAATATTTTCTTTCACCTTTACCGTTATCTCCTTTCCTTTCTTCCAGTGTGGATAAGAACGTGAATATGCAGCATGGTTTCCGTCACAGTTTACACAGTGTGGCTGCTCTTTACAGTTAATTCTCAGGCACTTGGCCCAGGACTCCACATTGTGCACAGGTCTGGCGACCACGACCATTGTTAGAGCCATGGCTATACCTCTGGAATTGGAAGCAATGACAGGGGTTTGGTACGTAGAGCCTGAGAGAGGTCTTCGTGTACTCTGTTTGAATGGTTTCTGGCAATTTACTAGAAGCAAACGAGAGCAAAGGGTGTTTTGCTGGTGTCTTTTTCGTTGTCTCTTCTGATGATGATTCTCCGTACATTGGTCACATTTTGGCTCTTCCACCCCACCAAAAGTTTAGTCTCAGCTAGGTCAAGTAAGTTCGTGTCAGATACCACACCGCGAGTTGTGTTCATTGATCTGTGTGGTGTTACGGTTATCGGTATGTCAATAAAAGCTGAGAGAAGGTCTAGCTTTTCAAATTGTTCTGGCCGAAATTTCGAGGAGAAGGTCTCTGCTAGCCATTTTTGTTACCTTATATGCAGTGCCAAGAGTTTCGTTAAGACATCTAGCAACTACGAAGGAAAAGACGGTCCTGGCTTGCTTTCCAGTTTTCTCACGGTGGATGACATAAAAGTGAGGAAATATTTTGATAGGCCTGTTGAAAAAGTTTGTTATTAGTGCGCACCCGCTACAAGCCGGTACGATCGGTAAGTAAAGAGAATGCTTCATGCATGCCGGTTTTATTTTTCTTCGGCAGCGTTGGTGACCACCCACCATGGAGCCCAAGGAGGGGACGCTACATGTTCGTAAATACTAAAAACTTGCCGATGCCAGATGTACAACACCACTATAACCCAATGCGCCTAGACTAAAATAAGCAATTTGCACAGGGTTAACTTGCCGCCAGAAAAATTAGAAGCAAAAGGAAGAAACACGAACACAGGAAAGATAAGAAGTGATGGCAAAGGTGAAGATGTAGAGAGAAAGAGAGAGAGAGCAATAAGAAAAACCGACTGCTAATTTCCCCTGGGTAGGTCAGTCCAGGGGCGCCGTCTACGTGCAGCCGGGGCCAAAGGGGTGTGTTGCCTCTGCCGAGGGGCCTTAAAGGTCCAATCACACGGCGTCGGCACAACACCCAGGATCCCCTTTTCCCCGGCCACGGCAAAGCCACGCACAGCTAGGCGTGAGAGGGAGTCGAAACCATCTCCGTTAGTTCGGGTCCATGGTGTCGCTACACAACCAAAGCCTGCTTGCGCAGACGCCCCTGTGGGGTCCCTTTGTAATTGCAGTAATGCTGGAAGAGCCTCTGTTGTGATGTGTTTAGAGTTAGAGCTCACATGTAGAGTTTTCAGCAGGTACATTGAAAATGCAATACAACGGTCTCCTGTGTTTGAGTGCAGCTTTGGCGCAATGAAATGCTTCGTTGTTACTAGGAACACATATTATAAGTACTGATTTTGGTGCATCGCGTATGAAGAAGCGAATAAAAAAGCTCGCTCTACTGTGTATTGAAGTAAAGAGCAGTCAAATTGCCAGGAAAGGTTACTTATTCTCCGTGTTTATATATTTGTTTTATGCCAATTTCATGTTTGTTATTCTACAACGTATTTATCAAGTTCAGTCAAATGTGCGACTGACCACGTGGACATACGACAATAAAAGCGTTTCGTTAGATTTTCTTCGTTCATATTCATCTCTCATCAACACAGGAGCATTCTGCAGCCAGCGCTTTATGTTATTTGTGCTGCCTGTTATAGTGAAAGCACCAGTAGCGTAGCCAGGGGTATGCACCGGGCTTCCATACTTCCTGAAAGCTTTTCGATATTTCTTGTTTATATACACATGTGCACATACGAACAATTATTTGACAACGCGCAAAATATGTGCATTTCTTTAATGTGTGCGGATGTGAAAGACAGCGATGAGGACACTGGTGCACATGCAAGCATGCGTGGTCAACTTGAAAGGAGTAGAAGAGAAACGAGAGCCTCGTGTGGACACGAGGCCAGGGAAGAGAGCTTCAACTCAAGCTTTGATGGTCCACGGAGCCAGCGGCAAGCTACTGAAACCACCAGGTATACTGTCAGACGTAGGCCAGAGCGCTTGGCTGCGTTACTCGGTCCGGGCGTCTGAGAAGAAGTCTTCGTCGCCTACCTGCTTCATCGTGCATACACCTCAGCATTATCCTACCCTTCATCAAATTTATGTGGTGCTGAAATTACCACGTTACAACTCTTCCACGTAGACAAGCCCCACATAACCTTCAAGCACTCAGTAATGAGACGTTCTCGTGTTAGGACTCTGAATTTGCGTTGTTATGTTATTTTCAGGTTTTCTCGTGTTATGTTTTCATATAGTATCCTTGTTGTCTTATACTTTCATGAATAGTTTTGATAAAGCGAAGGAAACGTAAAACAGCCTTGCCATTTTTCTTACAGACGTTTCCGTCCTTGAGGCAATAAAGTTTGTAGAATGCAAACTTTTGAATAATTCCACCAAAATGGTGCCTAAGGTAGGGTGAGGCTGATTTTTCTTGTTTCAAAAGAAACATAACAAGGGTGAGGCTGGTTTTTCTTGTTTCAAAAGGAACATAACGACCGCAACATGGGCTTCGCCGAAGGGGTCTAGTGGCTAAGGTACTATTCGGATTCTGACCCACAGGTCAAGGCATCAAACATCAGCTGAAGTGGCGCATTTTATATGGAAGCGAAAATGCTGTAGGCCCGTGTGGTGAGATTTGGGTGCTCGTTAAAGAACCCCATGTAATCAAAATTTCCGGAGCTCTCTTTTACGGCGTCTCTCGTGATAAGTCCCACCATCTCGCATCTTTTTATTATATATTCCCCATATAGAAGCACCGCCATTCAGTGGACAATCCAAGGACTAAACGAGAGGTGGCACACGCACACTTTCTTACGGCTTGCGCATTCGGGTCTACTTCCCACCTTCAACCACCTAGAGTTCATGATATATACTAGTTCACTGCATTCAAGGCATTGCGGCCCAATGCTTGCTAAACCTTTCTAAAACCAAGGAGGTTACGCCCAGCAAGTATAACGTAGCAACGTTTACCTGTCAGATTGTGCTCAATGGAGGCCAGTGGCTGCTAATGTGAAATGAGAGACAGAAGGATTCAGCTTTTATTTCTTACGGCTGGCGCTTCGTATCTGCTTCCCCCCTGTAGCCACCTCGAATTCATTCATGGTACATACTAGTTCATTGTATTCATGGCCCTGCGGCTCAACGCTCGCTAAATCTTTCTAAAACTTAGGAGGTTACACCCAGCGAGTATTATGTAGCAACCATTTCTTGTCCGATAGTGCTCAATGTACATGCCAGTGGCTGCTAATGGCGATCGCAGCATGCGCGTTGACTAAAAGCCGAATGCTTCTGTCTCTCATTTCCCATTAGCAGCCATTGGTATGTACACTGAGCACTATTTTTTATTGTTAAACAATGCACAAAAGAAATTTCTCACGGGCACCACCTTGGAGGTCATATGTTATACCTATTTCAAGTATATGTCACTGGTGGTTACGTACTACGAGGGAGGCACAAGCCACGCGATAAGGAGCTTCGCCCCTAAAACGCCAAAATTCTTCCGCGAAAGAGGCGCGGACGCTGCGACAGAGCACTCGAAAAACACGCTAACAAACTTCTCCAGATAAGCGTGGATGCTGTGACGCAGTACGCGCAAATATCACCGAAAGCGCTCCCACAAAAGGGTCGTGGTCGCAGTGGCATAGCGCTCGAAAAACACGCTAGCATACTCTTTCCGATGAGCGTGGACGCTGTGACCTGGTAAAAGCACCGAAAGTGCTCACGCGAAAGGGCCATGGTCGCAGTTACATAGCGCTCGAAAAACACGATAGCATACTTCCGCAGATGGGTGTGGACGCTGTGACACGGAAAAAGCACCGAAAGTGCTCTCGCGAAAGGGCCGTGGTCGCAGTGGCATAGCGCTCGAAAAACACGCTAGCATACTCCTTCCGATGAGCGTGGACGCTGTGACGCGGTAAAAGCACCGAAAGTGCTCACGCGAAAGGGCCATGGTCGCAGTTACATAGCGCTCGAAAAACACGATAGCATACTTCCGCAGATGGGTGTGGACGCTGTGACACGGAAAAAGCACCGAAAGTGCTCTCGCGAAAGGGCCGTGGTCGCAGTGGCATAGCGCTCGAAAAACGCGCTAGCATACTCCTGCAGATGAGTGTGGACGCTGTGACGCGGAAAAAGGACCGAAAGTGCTCTCCCGAAAGGGCCGTGGTTGCAATGACATAGCGCTCGAAAAACGCGCTAGCATACTCCTGCAGATGAGTGTGGACGCTGTGACGCGGAAAAAGCACCGAAAGTGCTCTCGCGAAAGGGCCGTGGTTGCAGTGGCATAGCACTCGAAAAACGCGCTAGCATACTTCCGCAGATGAGCGTAGACGCTGTGACACGGAAAAAGCACCGAAAGTGCTCTCGCGAAAGGGCCGTGGTCGCAGTGGCATAGCGCTCGAAAAACGCGCTAGAATATACCTGCAGATGAGCGTGCACGCTGTGACTCCAAAAAAGCACCAAAAGTGCTCTCGCGATAGGGCCGTGGTCGCAGCGACATAGCGCGTGAAAAACACTTAGAATACTCCTGCAGATGAGCGTGGACGCTGTGACGCGGAAAAAGCACCGAAGTGCTCCCAAGAATAAGTGCTCTCGCAAAAGGGCCGTAGTCACAGTGACATAACGCTCAAAAACACGCCAACAAACTCCTCCAGGTGAGCGTGGACTGACGTGGTACGCGGAAAAAGCACCGAAAGTACTCCTGCGAAAGGGCCTTGGACGCTGCGACCTAGCGCTCGAAAAAGATGCTAACGAGCTACTCCTGAAGAGCGTGGGTGCTGTGGCGTGGTACGCGAAAAATCACCAAAAGCGGTTTTACGAAAAAGCCGCAGCGGCTGCGACGTATAGAGCTAGAAAAACTCGTAAAGAGCTGCTTCCTAGGAACATGGATGCTCAGACATGGTACAGTGAAAAAAGCGCCAAAAGAGCTGCTGCGAAAGCGCCGCGGACGGTGCGACACAGGACTCGAAAAACACATTAAATAGCTGCTCCCTAGGAGCATTGCTGTGGCACGGTATATGGAAAAACGTGCTCAAAAAACTCCAGATGTGACATAGCGCACGGAAAACATTCACTTCCTGCAGAGGAGCTGTGGGTGCGCCGCAACGGAACGCAGAGAACACACTAAAACCTATTTTCTTCGTATTAGCCACCAACACGGTAGCATGGCACACGAAAAAGCAGCAGTAATTCACAAACGACGCCAGAAATCATGGTTTATTGACTCTACTGCCAGGAACAATCATTGCGAAGAGTCCTTCCGCAAAAATGTTCTTTTAAATATTTTGCCACTGCGATGGGGCGTTTAGGTCTGCTCTCTCTCCGTGAGTCCTATCGAATAACAGCTGGGAATAATAAAGTACGAGTAGTTGTTCATTGCTTACTTTACTTAATAAACCAAGTCATCGTTACGCAAAATCAAACAATTGGAGACAGCATGCACAAGAAATCACGGGTGCTGCATTCAACAGCCATATTTGGCCCGCGGGAAACTAGAAAAAACGTTCAATTACCAAGAGCGTGTGCGCAAAAAATTGATTATAACAAAGAAAATGCCATAAAGTTGTTTCTCTGTTAATAAAAAGAAAAGCGGTTTTTTAGGTTTTATAAACAATCACTTAATTGTTCTTGATTTTCATGGACTACATTAGGGGCAATTACGGCGGCCGTGGTTTTCAAAGCCGTGTTCAATTTTGCGTATACATTGCACTGCCATGACAGCTTCAATCTGAATATAGTATGCATACGAAACAAGGATAAATAGTAATGTATTCGAAACAAGGACCGAAGGAGTAAGAGTACACGAGACAAGCACTCAAATTTCATCTCGTGTTTTCAATCCCGAGGCCACACGAACTCTGTGTCAAGCTCTTCGTAGAATCCGGATTATAGTTAATGCCCGTTAATTCGATGCGCATTAAAAGGGAAAATCGGAGGGTTGGACGTGCTCTTTGTTCGCGAAAGCATTGGGCATTTTTAGTGGCAATGAACTCAATTTTTTGGATTTCCACGATCCTCGAAGCATTCGTGGACTCAAAGAGCAAAAGTAGCGATCTTGGATAGCCTAAATGGCTGCGGCTTTACGGAAACGTGAAGTCGCTATCTACAAGTGCGTACCGGCACATAGTAAGGTTTCGGTTCAAAGCAAGCTTCGAGGCAAAACACGAGGGCTACCGTTGTTCACGAAGTAGTGAACCACAAAAATCACCACATTTGCCTTGCTCTTATGCAAAATAGTTACTGGACTTCAAACTGCATTGATCGAAATGCATTGATGCAATAGACATTCTTTGTTTTCATTCTACTATCGGTATTTCAGAACTCGGTTAACTTGTAAAGTTCTTTCAGTCCCGCAAAATCTGAAGTAATGATATTTTATTGCACAACAAGAAAAGAGAAAAGCATTCTTTGACTATCAATATTTATTGTGAGACTCGAATAGATGCAAGTCTTTTAGAAAGGCACACTGGCTCTCTTTAGAAAAGTCATGCACTGAGCTTTTCATTTGAACAGTCATGTTTGTTATGACTTCAGGTCCTAGAGAGAGTCGACGTGCTTTTCTAAACATATACACATGCAACTTTGACATGCCTGAAACGATAGTCAAAGTTCTGAAAGTCTATCACCAATCCCTAATGTGTGTGTAAAGGCTGTAGGAGCTAACGACAACGCACAGTCAGTGCTCCTCCTAAGTCTTGTCCGTAATCGTATTTGTTCGCAATGAAACCAAAGGTACATTCTCCGCACTTTACTAAACTTTCCAGCATACTAATAGTCACGTAGATTCACGTGTGCAGAGATGGCATTGCTTCCCCGGCGATGTTAATATATCTTACTGGCATCGGCCATTTTTGTGCTTACTGGCGTAAACGTTTTTACTGCCATGAACAGAAAAGAAGTTCTGGTTCTCACACAAGAAAGAAAAAACAACCTTTGAAAAGCATAGCAACTGCTTATATGGCAATGCATGGTAACATACAAAGTACATTGCGTAAAACGCTGAAATTCACCAATAAAGCGACAATTACAATTTTTTCTGATAAGTGTAACAATTTATTTGATTGATATGTGGAGCCAACGTCCCAAACTCATCATATGGTTAGGAGAGGCGGCATAGTGGAGGGCTCCGCAAATTTCGACAACCTGGGGTTCTTTGGCGTGCACCCAAATCTGAGCACACGAGCCTACAGCGTTTTCTCCTCCATCAAAATGCAGCCTCCGCAGCCGGGATTCAACCCCGCTACCTGCGGGTCAGCAGCAGAGTACCTTAGCCACTAGACCACCACCGCGGGGCAAGTGTAAAAATTGAGTCAAGGATGATCAGAAGCACACTTGCGTTTTCTTACGTAAGGGTATTCAAGCAGATTAATCGTAAGTGGGTTCTCACATGTGCGGCTTCTGAACAATCGAGCACGCCTTAAACATGCATTTCTGAAAGGTATATTTATTCAGCACTACAGATTTTTTTCGCGAGAGCAATAATCACTCACATATTGTTTCGGAGCTTGAAACGATATTATGCAGTGAAAATGTTTCATACTTTTCATGTTTTACTGTTGATTTTTTATGTACAGTACTTGCTGATGTAAACGGGACTGTTTTCAATATAACGGCTACAATTAGCAATTGCTTGTGCTAACCGCATCATGTCACTGCAAATTATCGCCGCTAAAGGTAATGTTGGCTCTGATGTAAGCGCTTCAGTCCGAAATAAGCCGACATCGCACGACCTATAAACATTGCAAACGCAAGCACGTGTATTAGGCCTCAATTTTTGCATTTCGTTGCATAAGGCCTGTATTACAAAACCTTTACTTCAGTTTTCCCTGCTTCGCGGACAAACACAAAGGCGGGTTTCATTACAGGCAGTGTAGGCCACGCACATAGTCCTATAGAAGTCAATACTTACAAGATAATGATGACGATGTATGAGGTTCACCGTCCCAAAACCACCATGTCATTAGAGCGACGCCGTAGTGGAGGGCTCCAGAAATATCGACCACCTGGACTTTTTTAACATGCACCAAAATCAGATCACAGGGGTATACAGCATTTTTGCCTCCGTTAAAAAGTGCAGCCGCCACAGCCAGGCTTCGATCCCGCGACGTGCGCGTCAGCCGCCGAGTACCTTAGCCACAAGACCACTGCGGCGGGGCAACAATACTTGCATAATGAGGGTTTGTAAAACTTTGAAAAAAGAAAAAAAACGCTGGTGGCTCTGAAAGCAAAAACAAGAGACTTGTCAGAGAATAAAAATGAACAAAAGAATGGGCGAACTCACCGTAATCATCGCTCGTGAGAAAGGCGTTGACGAATCCGGAAATAGGCAGCAGAATGAGCAAAGTTCCAGTTGAAAGTAGCTTAAATTCTGCTTTGAGCGCGGGAATTTCATTTGCGCCCGATCAAAAATGTGAACCGCCACCGTCAATGCATACTGTGAATAACTAAATTTTTGTAAGCAAGCAAGATACCTGAACTAAATCACAGCGGTCAATATCGCATATACTCAGCGCGTAGTCAGAAAACGTCTTCACAGGATGCTGCAGCCGCTCTTGAAAGGGTCCGTTGCTGCCCGAAAATTTCTAGCCAACTAAAAATGAGCCAATGAATAAAAAAGTCATGCAAGCTTACCTACACTGGCATTACAAGCACTTAGGTCATCAACAATCTTCGCCAACATCGTCCCACTGATTAAACGTCTCTAGTATAAAACCATATCCCCAGAATTGGGAGTTCCAGAATGAATTCAAGACCCTACGTGCATTGCGAGGGTGTTTATTAACGCGGATATCCAGAGTGATAATATAGGATTCAGCGTTAGTTTTTACATGTAGTGCGGGAGGTGGCCCTCCTGTTAAAATATTTTATCCCAAGATTGTCGGAGCTAGGAAGGTTAAGTTTGGTGCGTAGTTTGAAAATTCTTAAGTGTCCAAAAAAGTACAACAGTACGTCTGGAGGTAAGTTGCAGCGTTAGTCTCCAGAGAAATAGGGGTTTCTTGAAGATGCACCTAAATCAAAAGACCATGCTGGTGTTTCGGCATTTCGACCACAATGAGCTTCTGCTACGCTGGAACTCCTCTGTGGTGAAACATGCCGAGGAGGATAACCCTTGTCCGAGCTTGTTAACCACCTATCGCCACCCACCACTAGGCTTGATATGGGTGAGCCATTGGTGATATTCGATTGCGTTTTGTCACTGCAGAAAGTCATTCTACATCATTCGCAAGTAATTGATTAGTAATTTTGCGTAAATGTACTTGCTCCTCTTCAAAGAGCTTCCCTACACAGTAAAATTTTTTACACCCTTATGGGTGTAAGAAGGGTGTTTTACAGATTCACACCCTTTTTAATGAAAGTAACACCCTTTTCTTTGCTGGTACACCCTCAGAAAGGGTGTAACTGGCAAAAGGGTGTTATTATGCCGTTCGTGAGGGTGTTGAACAACAGAAGGGTGTACACCTCTTATTGATGGAATAAAAATTGTTCCGTTTAACGTCCCAAAGTTGTCATATAATCATTAGAGACGCCGTATTGAAGGGCTCCGAAAATTTAAACCACCTGGGGTTATTTAGGGTGCACCTAAGTCTAACTACACAGGTCTCGCACTATTTCTCGTCCATTAAAAATGTGGCCGCCATGAACTTCCGGGATTCGATCCTGCGACTTGCGGGTCAACAGTTCAGCCCCATAAGCACCAGACCACCAGCGCGGGAGGGCAAGTGCAAGAATCGAGCTGCATCCATGCTTGCAAATAAAATACCACGCATATAGCGCAAGGAATGCATGCCTTTCCTAAGATAACAATGTCTTAGGGATGAAAAAAAATCAAGGAAATGATTGAGGCATTGACAAATTTTACAGAACACTCTAAGAATAATTGAGAAAATGTAAAAGAGACTAAATTCTTCTCGCACTGTATGATTCGACATGCTTTGCCGCTTTATATCGTTCACATTATATGTGAATAAATGAATGGGCTACTGTCACGATCTACGGACAGCACATATACATGTATAGAAGCAATTGAGAAAAAAAGCTTGAATTTATTACAAAATCCCTTGCTCGGTCAAAAGCCGTTCGAGTGCAAGTCGTTTTCACAAGATTATCGAAGACGAGACGTGCTTGGTCGAAAAAGAAAACAATGCACTACCTTCTGCAACCATGCGGGAGCACGGGAAGTGATTCTTTAGGTCAAGAAATAAAGGTCAGAGAATGGCACGGTCAGTGCACGCAGCGCCTTTGCGAAGCGAAAGGGAGAAGGATACGAGAAGAGGGAGAGACGCCTCTCGCCCCCGCACACACACACACACACACACACACACACACACACACACATATATATATATATATATATATGTATATATATATATCATGAGTCTTACTCCGTCCACTGCAGGACAAAGGCCTCTCCCATGTTCCGCCAGTTAACCCGGTCCTGTGCTTGCTGCTGCCAATTTATACCCGCAAACTTCTTAATCTCATCAGCCCACCTAACCTTCTGTCTCCCCCTTAGGAATATATATATATATATGTATATATATATATATATATATATATTGTGGGACACTGCGACCCATGCCGTAAAATTTGTATTTGCTATCTATTCTGTTTGACATCCCTTCGGAGGGGGGGGGTGTATGAGGTGATCAGCAGGGGGGCACCGCAACCCCCGTAGAGTTACAGTGCCCCCTCTCTATTTCTCTATGTACCTGTAGGGATTTACATTGCCCCCTAAGTGACCAAGGGCCGCCCCCGCCCCCCTTCCCCCGTGGTGGGCACGCCTATGCATAGGCACCATCAATCATTGCAATAAAAGTTTGTGTGTAAATGTGTGTGTCAACAATAATACGTTTCAAATTCAAGAACATGAGTGTTTTAGGCGATTATTACCGCTGTTGTTCATTTGTTAAAAATACATTGCACCTGCAAGCGTTTCAAACTTCGCGCGCCAGAGTCATACGTTAATTTGATTTGTGAAAGTAAAATTATTTTGCCCCCTTGGTTTTAATGTTATATATATTTACATTTACTTTTTATACTTAAACGCATCAGTAAAGCATTTTATTGCGCCATTGTACGTCTGCGGAGCTGTAACCACGTGACTTGTTTGGGCGTGTTTGCTCGCTAGTCGGGCGCTGCAGCTGGTCGGTTCTGCATCGTTTTTTTCTCATTTTTTGAGGTGTGCTTGCGCGCTGCGTTTTTGTTTTGTGTTCTGCCGGTGCTGCCTATTACGAAGATGGACTCTACTCAAGCGAGGACGTGTGGCATCGCATTTTGGAACACTCGCCAGGTACGTACCACATTCCTGCTGTCGGCGTTTTGTCAACACCGAGAGCGTGATAACGACGCCATGCTACGTTTTTCGTTACATGTGGGCGATAAGTGAAGTTTTTTAACGTAGCGAACCTGTTTGTGTGTGTCATTTCATTAGGATGAAGGCGTTTTTGTGGGA
This sequence comes from Rhipicephalus annulatus, assembly GCA_013436015.1. Lineage (NCBI taxonomy): Eukaryota > Metazoa > Arthropoda > Arachnida > Ixodida > Ixodidae > Rhipicephalus > Rhipicephalus annulatus. Next base: position 88,648 of record WOVY01003310.1, on the reverse strand, counting down.
AGTCAAGCGTGGGCGAGCTTTTTCCTTCGATTTAAGCATGCTTCGGTGTGTGAAACACATGGCGCGTGCGTGCGCAGGGGGAATTCGGCGGCGGATTTGTGCGAGTTGTGACGGCGCCCGCCTCTGTCGGCAGCGGTGTTGGCAGGGAGCCCTGCTCGCGATGGACCAATATTTTGGTTAAATAATTGTTGGGCGAAGACGGCGTTTGTTAGCTGTAAGCGTTGATTACGCCTAGGGCGCGTATGTTATCTCTTAACTTGAGGATTTTTTTTTGCATGCCTGTTCATATTGTGTGCTACAGGATTCAACGGGTTCATATGTTGTACGTCAAAAGTAGTTTAAAAACAATTTCATATGTTGTACGCCTTTTTTTTAAAACTGCTATCAGAAATTGCTGCGGGTAGCCGAACGTATGCCGGTGTATGCATCCACGTCGGCACGCATCTTTGAACTACCGTGTTACTCGAGTTCGCGTGCAGCATGCTGCCTCGTCTTAGGTACGGCTCGCAAGGCTTGCACGTATGTACGCTTACGTGTTTATGCAGCCCGTTTACTCAAATCTGAGCTTACGTTATACACCCGCAACATAAGTTGTCTGATGCGTTCGGAACCCATGAATTTCGAGCCGTTCGTTAAACATGAACTGTATTTCCAAACGAAATTTTCATGGCTTATTATTGCCGAATAACTGTAGCTTAACTGTGCGAGCCCTAATTCGATCAGTAGTTCATGCGGTAGAGCACATTTTATTTTATCTAGCTTGTTTTCGCTATGCTTAGATTTCATTATTTTGTGGTGGTTTATTAAATATTGTATGTGCCTCGTCCAAACTTTGTGTTCAAACTTTGCTAAGCACTTTTACTTGTACGAACAGTAAGAACAGTTTAGACCATCACCTCCAAGGGCATTTATTAACAGATTACAAGCTTATGCCCGTCTGCTCAGAAACACACATGAAAACATTGAAAAACCACACACTGGCCACGAATAAAAGCACAGCCTTTGTCACTTGTGAGTAGGGCTCCTGTGTGGGGGCCAAAACGGCATGCTTTCAATTGGGGTCAGCATGTTGTTTTAATTGTCTTCACATCAGATGACAAGCTTAAGTAAATTCTCTGGCATGCGCTACAGTTATAGAAGGGATCTGTGGTGTTTGGAGAAACGAATAAATTATTTAACGCTCAAAACTAGCAATAGTGTTATACATCATAGTATGCATACATAAGGCATGCACATGTTACTGTGAAAATGGAAAATTGGACAGTATGTTCATCTGACAATCATGAATATAGACTGCATGTTTTCAAGCTGTTGGCATTGACGCAATTACAGAACTTCTGAAATCAGTCTCATCAAATGTATATTGTATATTGCTAAATCGTGACCAATGCCTTCCAGTATTCTTGTAACTGAGATGGTTGCAGAAGCTTGCATGCTTTATTGGGATGGTATTTAGCTCAAGATGGGTGCGTTGTATTAGCATTTCCACATTCTTTCCCATTATTTATCAGACAGCCTGTAATGAGGTGTATGTTAGGAATGAGTGAGGGGCACTGCCTTTTTAGCCACCTGGAATCATTGAATTAACAGCTATAATTTAGCACTTGACAATAGTAATTTAGTGAAACGAATTTTCTATGTTATCGGCACAATCGTCCTAATGTAAGCATCCGGAAGAAAGTTACACTAGTTGTGTTCAAACTAAAATTCGTAATTTAATTTTATGTGTTACCTCCAATGGATACTTGATCAAAGCGCATTTCGTCATGTACGCACTGCCCTATTAATGAATTGGCTTGTATGTGCACTATGCCGAAGCGCTATTCAAGTATATTTTGTTACACATCTGTTATGTGGAAAATGCATATTCTTTCGTAAGGTTGCAGCTATGTTCGCCAAAAACATTGAGGATGTTTTTGTTGTAACATGTCTGGTTTTCGTACATCCTACTTTTTTAAAACACAATGTTCCTGTTCATTCTAAATAGAGTTCCAAATTCTGCTTCGCTAACAGACACATCAGTAAATTGTTTTTTTTTGTTTCTCTTGCAGCCTATACATGCTCGTCGTAGGAAGAGTGTGTGGGAGACGTCTGGACTAGCCCGTCATCAAGGCTGGCTTGTGGAAAATTTGACTGCTGGTGCACATCAGCGGCGCATGGCTTCTGTTTCTTTTGAAAAGCGAGCTGCAGAGAGCCACCTGGTAGCCGTATTCAAGGAGCACAAAGGTTCAGGGTGTTCAAAGTTAACCCTTTTGTTTTCCCTTAAAAGAGAAGTGAGCGCTGTAAGTTAGGTATGTAAAGCCACCTCTGCTGATAGCTATGTATCCAGGAGGATGCAATGTCAGACAATGATTATCACTGTCAGCAGTGACATTAGGTTTTATTAATCAACTTAATAGTGACCGCAACAGGAGATCATGTATGTGTTAAATATTTGAGCCACTCACATTTCTACATATTATCACTTATAAGAATTCTAGCATGCCTGTGCTCAGATATCCTGCTGGAAATTTAGTTGCGGCTTGCATTATTATGTGTGCAGGACAGTGAGTGCTAGCACAGGCTCTGATTTCATGCATTTAATCTGACCCTGGGTGGAAGGCATGGGCAAACATTAAAATGGTTACTCTTGCTATTCGCTGGCGATAAAAAGAACCTACTGCTCGTTCCGCTATGGAGTGATATTTTGTGGAACTTCACTGCCTTGCATGCGTAATCATGAAAAGCAAAATTAAACTTTCAAACGGGATATCAGGAGCATAAACATAATCAAAAAAGTTTTCCAAGTGGGACCATGTAGAAAGACGACTGCCTTCAACTTTTTAATGCAAACATACCCGCTTATTTGTGTTACTAAAATTATAATATTTTTGGATGATTGGACAGATGACAGCATTATTTTATTACTTTGTGTCCCCCTGGACACAATCTGGCAAGGTGTTTTTCTGTTCTTAAGGCTAAAATTCAATGTAACTAGGCAGCGCATTTATGAATGTGTCAGTGCTACTTACTGAGCTCTTTATTGGATATTTTGTTTTTTCCAAGATCTACTGAGTGAGTTGCTCGCCAGACTTGCGTGTCATGGTAATTGATGCCTTATGTGCAATTGGCCATTTAAAAACACTTTTTGTGTTGTGATAAAAAGTAGCACAATTAATGATTTTATCTTCAGTGTAACCTTCACTAAATATTCTATAATAATGTATTTTTTACCGTAGTTATTTCATTGCCTTCGGGAAGTTCAATTCATAAGTGCAGTCAAGTGTTTTCCCACTGTCATACTTCATCATACCTAACTTTGCCAATACCAAACCATGTCGGATATTTTACAGTGATACATACTCATGTTTAACATTGTTAATGATAATTGATAGAAGGCATACTAGAAGTATTGTAATGTGGGTCCTTAGATCGGGGGGGTTGAATGGTGAATTTTCTCAACTACATAGTAATGTCCGCTTGCTTTGTTTCATGTCAAGTGTAATGAGAATAGTATTTACCGAGGTTAACGTGTTAAAACCACGATATAATTATCAGGGACACTGGAGTGGAGGGTTTCAGATATTTTGACCACCTGGGGTTCTTTAAAATGCATTCCACGTCTAAGCAGACAGGTGTCATGCATTTCCTCCTTAATCGAAATTGCAGCCACCACAGCCATGGTTTGATTTTGCAGGCCTTCAGTTTAGCAGTGAAGGGTTACTTGAAAGCGTATATTAGTTGTGGGGCTGTGGTCTTGCTTCCTTGATGCATCTTAAGTACAGCAGTTTGGTGCCAACCAGGCATCTCTACTAGTGCACTGGTGTTGTGTTTTTGCATTCATAATTTACTGCAATATTTAAGTATTTTATCAAGATGCATTTCTGAGCAGCTCTGCGAAGTGTGTGCTGGTGTTTATTACATTCCTAATTTTTTGCAAGAGGCTAATGATTGTTGCATTTATTCTGAGTTAGATATGAAGTTACAAATTTTCCTTCTTTTATACTCTGTAAGAGTGTAAAGGCCAAGTCACTCTGATATACTGTGCATATTGTACATGAGATGGCTAAATTGTGTGTGCAGAGCTTATATAAACAGCCCATAGTGTTTCGAATTCCTTGAAAACTGCCTTAGGATCAGAAAAAAACTGTTGTGAAGAGTGGGATAGTACTGGGGGAACAGTGAAAGTTCCTCAGATAGGCTGGCTGACGTTTCGATAGGAGGACTTATGTTCGTCAAAAGTGCCTTTCCTTCTCATCCTTGGCATGTTAGCTTTAAGGGGGTTAGTAGAGACGTCACCTCTTGGTGGTGGTGCGTGTCCTTGTTGGCAATTGCCGTCGGAAAAAAAAAAAGCTAGAAAGCAAACAAGTGCAGTCCTCACTTCATTTCAAGTTGGCTGGTCGCAATTCACAATGTTCTCGGAGGGTAGAGAAAAAAAGGGAAGCAAAAAAGAGGAAACACGCAAAGTAGGAGCGGTGTGCTGCCGCTACAGACACGAAAAAAGCAAAGAGCTTGAAAGTTCGAAGCCAGCAGACGGTCCCCGCGTTTGGCCATAACAAAGGGTTGACGACGATAAAGGCCTATCTGTTCTCGACCATGTATGAATGGGACTCATAAGAAAGCGGTTACAAAAAGGCGCGAGAGAGAAGCAGGCAGCTACCTTTCAATGCTAAGATGTCAAAGGTAAGAGACACCAGATGTGTTCAGAAGAGAATGTGTTTAATTGGGAAAGTCATTAGTTAAAATATGCTTTCACTATCCCCGTAGGTGGCCTGCTCAACAGAATTGCCTCAAGAATTTAGCGGCATGTTGGCAGCGAAATAGAGAAATTCAGAATGCAAAGAAAATAAGCATCAACGAGAGAAACACAGAAAGAAAGGAAAAAATGAAAAAAGGCGGGTTGGAGGTAGATGACACGCTAGCGATAACAGACGAGGAAAGGAAAAAAGAGACGCAGAGAAATTTGTGGCTTGGCAATGACTTGATGGTGCACGGTAGGAGTGTTTTTTAAAGCGACAAAAGAAGAAAGAAAGCTGTTGTTGAAAGGTTCTGGAAAATCAAAACTTTGTAGTTGTGTGTATATAGACAACATGAATATCTATATTTATAATTTTAAAAATTTTGAGAGAACAATAGTTCAACTTGTAGTCTAGGCGCGATTCCATGTAATACCGATCATGTCTATTTGAAGGTTGAACCTTTCTTATTTCTAAATGCTGTCGTAATTATGCTATGGCTTTCAGCGATTCCGAATTGCGACGTGCTACATTGATTCGTGATCAGTGTAGGTGCTTACATTTGTGTATCAAATATATTTCCATGTATTTCCTCTCACGGTGAGCATAAATTTGTCGAACATAAAGCTTTGCTTGGTCGAAATTGTGGCCCTGTTGGTTGAAGTGACTGGCTACTGCTTTCGGTAAATTGTGTTTTGTGTCTGCGCAGTGGCCGTTCAGTCTTACGTGAATTGGCTGCCCAGTTTTGCCTATATATTGTCTGCAGGTGGCATACTTAAGACAGTATATTAGGTTGTTCAAAGTGCAGATGAAGATCGATGGGACCTTGTGAATGTAGTCAAATTCTGTGCTTTTTAAGTTGTTAGCCAGCTATATATTTTTAGAGGGTAAACATCTGGGCCGGCCACAGGGACCAGACGTCCTAGTGTTTGCTTTAAGTTTTGCGGGAATTAGCAATGCGTGGCACGTGGCATTTGCAACGCTAACTTAAAGACATGCTTGTTCACGCAAACTTAGACTAGGACGTCTGATCCCTGTGGCCGGGCCAAGTTCTCACCCTGCAAATATATACAGCCGGCTACTAACATAAAAAGCACAGCATCTGACTACATTCACAAGGTCACATAGAGCTTCACCTGCAGTTTTAAACAACCTAATATACTTTTCTGAGTGTGCCAGCTGTAGAAAACAATATATAGGCGAAACTGGGCCGCCAATTCACTTAAGACTGAACGGCCACCATGCAGATACAAAGCACAATTTACCGAAAGTAGTAGCTGGTCACTTCTACGAACAGGACCACAATTTCGAAAAAGCAAAGCTTTACGTTCTACCAAATGATGTCCGGTCACCACGAGAGAACAAATACATGAAATCCTACTTTATACACAAATTTATGTCCATACATCCATCAGGAATCAATGTTGCATGCGGTAATTTCGAATCGCTGAAAGCCATTGCATAATTGCGGCCGTATTTAGGAACTAGAAACGTTCAACCTTCAAATAGACATAACTGTTATTACATGGAATCACTCCTAACCTATATATTGTAATAATATTCACTCTGAATTTCTAAAATTTTAATTATAGATATACATGTCTATATACACACAAATACAAAGTTTTTATTTTCCAGAACCTTTCAACCACAGCTTTCTTTCTTATTTTGTCGCTTCAAAAAACACTCCTACCGTGCACCATTAAGTCATTGCCAAGCCACAAATTTCTCTGCGTCTCTTTTTTTCCTTTCCTCGTCTGTTAACGCTAGCGTGTCGCCTACCACCAATCTGCCTTTTTTTCATTTTCTTTTCTTTTGTGTTTTTCTCGTCGTTGCTTATTCCCTTTGCATTCCGAACTTGCCTATTTCTCTGCCAACATGCCGCCAAATTCTTGAGGCAATTCCGTTGAGGGGGACACCTATGGGGATAGTGAAAGCATATTTTAACCAACGACCTTCCCTAATAAACACGTGGTCTTCCGAACACATCTGGTGTCGCTTACCTTTGACATCTTGCATTTAAAAGTAGCCGCCTGCTTCTCTCTTGCGCCATTTGTAACCTCTTTCTTATGAGTCCCATTCATAGATGTTCGAGAACAGCATAGGCCGTTATCGTCGGCAACCCTTCGTGATGGCCAAACGCGGGGACCTTCTGCTGGCTTCGAACTTTCAAGCTCTTTGCTTTTTTCATGTCTGTAGCGGCCACCCATTGGCAGCACACCGCTCCTACTTTGGGTGTTTCCTTTTTTTTTCTTTTTTCTCCACCCGCTGAGAACATTCTGAATCACTACCACCCAACTTGAAATGAAGCAAGGACTGCACTCCTCTGCTTTATAGTTTTTTTTTTCAGGCTACGATTGCCAACAGGGACACATGCCACCACCAGGAGATGACGTCTTTACTAACCCCCTTGAATCTAATATGCCAAGGATGAGAAGGCTAGGCACCTTTGACGAAGATAGGTTCTCCTATCGAAACTTTGGTCAGCCTATCTGAGGCATTTCCACCTGTCGGCCCTCGTTTTGGTTTTGTTGTGAAGAGTGTGGTTTTGAGAAATGGATGCTGTCTCTATTACCTAGAAAGATGCTGAAAAATAAAACTTGCAATTTTAATATGTGGTGAAGCTTCATGGGGTGCGGGCTGATCTGTTAATCATTTTTCTTCAGCCACTGACCTTACCTGTTCGAATATTGGCGGTAAAATGCTCTAACTCTAGTATGTATGAAATATCATAACTGTGTTTGCTTTCAGTTGAGAGAAAACCTGTGTTGTGGTACATATACTTGACATTTATCTTACGCCAATATATGTCTACTTTTAGGAAGTGGGAAAAGATATTTATCAATAAGTGGAAACGATGTCTGCCAAAGCAGCTCTGTTATTTTTGTATAATCAGAAAGTTTGAAATGAACTAGGTGAGGCTGAACTCGCATGGTTTCGCGATACCAAGTGTAACTGCAAATTAAGTTGCTGAAATATGTATATGTCTGCATCCTGCATGGGAAGTGTGCACTGTTACGGGTAATAATGTTTTTTGAATATGTGTTCGTGTGTCTACACAAACGTATGCATACCAAGCACCTTTGCTGTATCGACTACCTGAGCCACCAATTGATATACCCCAGATGTTTATGCTATTTAACACTAAATATTTGTATTTAATTGTATAACTATAGAAGGCAGTCTAAATTTCTATAGTCGGCTTTACAAAGAAGGCTTTGAGGAATATCATTGCATTTCAGTAAGCTTGCTTATACACACACGTGCGCACACACACACACACATTTTTTCATCCACTTTTCTTTATTCTTTCTTCTTATTTACATTCTATATGTTCTAATAACTTCCCCTGTACATTTCTTGGCATTACTGTCTGTTAGATCTCATTATTATATATATATATATATATATATATATATATATATATATTGAGATCAAACAGACAATATTGCCAAGGAAAGTAAAGGAAAGTATAGGGGAAGTTATTAGACTGAATTGTAATGTAAATGTGAAGAAATGTGGGTGAAAAGATAACTTGCCATGGACAGGAACCGAACCTGCGACCTTTGAATATCGCGTTACTCGAAGGTCGCACACCCTTTCAACACCCTCTTAAAGGGTGTTAGCTGAACACCCTACATGTAGGGTGTTCAGCAAAATGTTAGGGTGTTCAACACCCTTCTAAGTAGGGTGTATCTGAAAACACCCATAGGGTGTTCCTCTGGCGACAAGCCAGTTTACACCCTTAAGGGTGTAAAAAATTTACTGTGTATGTGCAGATACTTTACCCGACCTAGCGTTTATTAAGAACGTAGCGCGCAATGGCACAACACCCAGGACGACCTGAGTAGTGATCACTCAGTGATCTAAATCCAAGTCGACGCTGGCCGTCACTACCACCTTCATCGGTACGCTGCCAAGGGCAAGCGTCATCGGCTAGTGAATTGGGACGCGTTTCGCCAAGTCTGGAAAGAGCAGAAACATGGCAGCACGGCTATCGAGGATATCGAGAACTGCACCATGACGCTTAGGGGCGATATAGAAACGGCAACGTGGGAGGTTCCGCCGGAAGTAGAGCTACATTTAATAGACCGTAAACTCCTACACATGTGGGAAGCCAAACGCAGCCTGCAAGACAGGTGGGAGCGTCAACGCCATAGAACGCTACTCAGACGCATTGCACGGCTAAGCAGGGATACAAAAGAGCATGCCTTACAAGTATGCAGAGCACAATGGGAGGAGACATGTAGCGGGATGGAGAACCAGCTGATCGTGGCCAAGACGTGCCATTTCCTCTGACATCGCTTTGATTCAAAGGAGACCAAAACAGCGCACGTGCATAAGCTAAACATGTTACTGCACGAGTACAGAGGCACGTCCACGGACTTTCTTGACGTGCGCAGCCGTTACTTCATCAAGTCATCAAGCCCCATCGCGCACCCGGCGTACGAACGGGATAGCGAAAGTAACAGGGAGCTAAACGTGGACTTTAAGTGTGGCAGAGGTGAGGGCGGTACTGCACAAGCTCAACACGAAATCAGCAGCAGGCGCGGACGGGATAAAAACAAAACACTGCGTAACTTGGACGATGAGTCGATAGAACCATTGACATCTTACATAAACCAGTGCTGAAGCACAGGCTCTATACCGAGTTCGTGGAAAACGGCGCGCATAATTATGAACCCCAAACCCGGCAAACAGGTAGAGATTGACAATCTTCAACCAATATCGCTTACTTCCGGCGTTGGTAAGGTCATGGAACGCGTGCTTCTCGCTCGCCTTACCAACTACCTCATTTGAGCTTCAACTCAAACATCATATCGTAGGCAATAAATACCACGCGACGTACAAAAGCAATACTCGGGCTCGACCTCAAGAAAGCGTTCGACAACGTTAAACACGCCGCAATATTTGAAAGCATACGAGCGTTGGGACTGGGCGAAGGAATGTACCACTTCGTACGGGATTTCCTTACAAGTCACCGGGCCCGCTTAGCCGTCGGCGGACAAGAATCGCAAGATATAGACATAGGTTGCACGGGCACGCCACAGGGCTCTGTAATTTCGCTCATGCTTTTTAACCTTGTCCTTTTCGAGTTACCATGAAAATTGGCTGAGATAGAAGGCCTCCACCACAGCTTATACGCCGATGATATCACCCTCTGGGTTGCCGAGGAGAATGACGGACATATCGAGCAAACGTTGCAGGAGGCGGTCGACGTGGTATCTTCGCGACATGGGCCTCGAATGTTCCGCGGCTAAATCGGAGCTTCTTCTCTACAGACCGACATGCAGGGGCCGTAAACCCAAGAACACCGATTGTTCCAGCTAGTGTGCAGACAGAGATATTAAAGTATAACATTGGATGGCGCCGTCATCCCACAAGTTAACAACATTCGAATACTGGGCTTGCACCTGTCGGCCAATGGCCACAACGGTGAAACCATACGCAGAGTAGACGGTGCTGTCATTGGAACGCTCCGGCTACTGCAACAAATAACAAATCGCCATAGTGGAATGAAAGAAAGCAATACCATTCGTCTGGTACATGCTTTCGTAATGAGCCACGTAACGTACGTCACCTCCTACCTTAAGTGACATGCGACTGAACAAACCAAGCCAGACCATCTCATCCTCAAGGGGTACAAACGTGAAATAGGCTTACCAATAAATACTAGCACAGAAACATTTCTCGAGCTGGGATTGCACAATATCCTAGGTGAAGTAATTGAAGCACACAACATCGCGCATTACGAACATTTGGCAAGAGCCAGAACCGGTCAAGAAGCAGCGATAGCCCTCGCAGAGCTATACCATGGACGCCGAAGTGATCATAGGTGACTATCAGGCGGCCATACGCAACTTCGCCAGCGGCTGGATCACCCGCGAAGCAGCAGACATTCTTTAAATTCGCGAAGGCAGTATTTGCCCCCAAAACGACAGTTTCCTAGTATGGTCCCCCGCCCACATAGATTCTCCACTCACAGGCAACGCGACTGCCCACGCCGTGGCTCGAGGCCTTGCACGCCGAACTGTGGCGCCGGCCGGCAGCCCCGATCTCTCGCAGATATCGAGGACAATGCGGAAGTGAACGTGGGGAGGGGGAGAATCACATGACCACTTGCAGAGATATCACCCAGCACTACAGACTGAACAGATGCAAATGTCCGCCACAACACAATGAAACTAAACAAGAAGCAGGCGGTTGCCTGAAGTGAATTGCAGACTCACATGTACCCGAACCCAGTGATCCTACGCCTCTGTTATCCAGACATTTGTACATCCGATGACTTTAAAGCGTGTGGAGCAAGAGCGACGCTGCAGCACATGTTGTGGGAGTGCACCGGTAGCATGCACCAGTCCACTATGAACCGGGTAGACATTAGCAGTCTGAAACCGCGAGGCGCGATGGAAAGCAGCTCTGCTCAGCCGCGACCTCGCTAATCAACTGTGGGCAGTTCGGCACGTCCAGGAAGCCGCCCATGTCCAAGGACTAGAGGCGGTCACCTAGGCTGGGGTGCTTGTAGCCCTACTCCGCTGGATACCGCCGGACATTCTCAATAAGGTTTTTACTCACTCCAACAGCAGTTAATAAGACATATTATATCGCTTTATATTCACAATGTCTATTATTCTTACGACTAACTGGAACAAAAATAGTTTGTTTTTTATGAACTAAAAGCTGGTGAGCCAAAATTGTTTCATGAATGGGCTTGATGACTGCCACTGAATGAAATTACTATGCACTTGAAGTATTTGCCAAAATGGCGTTCAGCATTTATTGTTTCGTTACCATCTCATCGCTTAGCCAAGGGGGTAACCTGGCTCCAGGCATATACGTGAAGAGCCACCAAATGTGTGCCGGTATTCTTTACAAATGCAGACTCCAATACAGTCGGTGGGGTCACTGCAAGACTGGAAACAGGAAAGAAAGAAATTAGGTTGTGCAGGTGAGTCATAAAGTTCGCTGCCGTTTTAAAATTTAGCTTCTGTTATGCAACGTCCCAGAAGCAGGCTCTGCAAGCGCTACTGCGCTTTTTGCGATCCACGAGCCTTTCTGAATGGTTGTAGCTAGAATACCCTTCCTGTGTGCATGTTTCTTTTCTCCTGAGTTCACGTGCGTTTTTTTTTTCTCTCTCTCTCTCTACAACCCCTTTCTTGTCCTCCACCCCCAGTGCTGAGCAGCAAAGCAGATGCCAATATGTGGTAAACCTGCCGGCCTTCCTTTTTTCTCTCTTGACTTCTGTTGGCAAGCAGGGTTTCCAGGATTGGCTACACTACACCCTCTGGCTACTTTTTAGGCTGGTAATAGCAAGAAAATGTATTGATCACATGGCTACGCCCTCTGGCTACTTTTTAGGCTGGTAATAGCAAGAAAATGTGTTGATCATATGGCTACTTTTCTAACTACATCGAACTACATCGTTGTTTCCAAGATTTGAAGTAAATCAATATCTGGTAGAATTGGAGCCACTGGTGTTCGAGGTTTTGGCGTAAAACAGGGTAGCAAAATCGTCTTTTGTGTTCTCATAACTTAATTTCGCACTTCGATTACACAGAAAATTGGTTTTGACTAGAAGGAATAACTCAGTGGCTCAGGATTATGTAAGATTCACCTGTAGGAATAGTAATATAATTATTACAACTGTTGCCCGGCTTCTCACCGTGAAACCCCACCTATAGTTGGAGTTTCACACGTTGAGTACTGAAGCCATGTTCAGTACTATAGTACTCAACGTGGCTTTAAACCACAATTAGAAAACAAATGTAATTAATAGTGTTCTGCATTCAGGGTGTTCTACAATCATCTACACACAAATACAACATTCTACGAACTGTTCGGGTAATTTCGTATGATTCTATGAAGTTTGTGCAAAATTAAGTGCTCGTACTTCCGCGTATGACGATGATTCCAACTTTACAAGCAGAATCACAACTTATTACGATTGATGGATTGGTACATGATCGTCGTTAGGCACGCGCACGGGAACTGGCAATATTTCTAACCATTGCAGCGTTATCTCGATACATGGGATGCGCAGCACCCATCCCGACCATTACGGCCACTACTGCTCCATGCCAGCGTATACAACTCACGGACAACAAGCCACTTGGCCATCTTCATCGCCCGATACCTCGCCAGGGGACGGCGAGGGTCTCCCCTCTTCGTCACACGAACAACACGCCAGGTATCCTTGTAGGATATGTCGATGCCAATATCACCAGAAGAATGAGTCATACCACCCTGAGATGCCCCCAACTACCACAAGCAGGGCAAACATGCAACAAGAATAGCGGGCTTTAAGGGCAAATTTAAGCGCCCGTTTCTGCGTTCAGTATCTTCCCACATCGCATTCGAGTGAACGAGTGCAGCAAAAGATGGTGAAAGGGGAAAGCGCGCAGAATATCCGGAAATAATGATGATAGCAGATTGTCACTGGTAACTGCGTGAGAACGCTGTAAGATTTGCAGCCCAATCTGTGCAGTCGAAAAACATGCAGTGCTTCTACCAAAAGGGTCCCAACCAAATGCTTCTCATAGAGAAGATATTCGCTAGAAATTGTTAGTGCGAAATGTCTTAAATGTGCTTTAATCATCACAGTGTTGCAATTTCAAGTACGTTTGCGATGTACATGGGATGCGTTTGCTTCCAAGTCAAGTCGAAAGTTATTCAATACAGTTATTGAAATAAATATTGTGCTTTAATAGCCTTGGACAACATTATTAGGTTTAGTGAGTAAACTGTATTTTGTTGCTTCTTTTGTTATTGGTGCGCACCGTCGTCTTTTTTGAAATGAAACACGCGAGTGTGTGACCTGCGCTCTGCGGTGGCTGCCAGCTCTCTCTACCCATAGTCAAAGAAATCAGGTCGGTATATGGCGTCATCTATTAGCAAACACAATAATGACTCATGGCCATTGTGTACCATCAGTGCCGTGTGTGTACTTGAGTGCCATGTCACGATACTCGGTTCCTTGCTCCTCATCTTTTTTTCGGGCTGTAGCTTTCCAGGTATATGACTGACCACCAACTCTTCCAAATTTGTCTCCTAGCGGTATAATAAATTGTGAATAGGATATTTATGGCTATGTAAGCTCTGGTACATCATTGACTCGTCACTCTTGAAGTTATTTCTATAGCAGATAAGTGAATATATAATTGCTTACTACTCCTGGACTTCTGCATTTGCCATTAGGGTAGGGAGCCCACATGCTGGTGCTAGAAATGTCGCTGCGGAAAAAACAAAAACATGATCAAATTCTGTGTTAAGGTTCTAAAGAATTACAATAACCTTGCTATAGTTCTCTGAACATCACTCAGTAAATTATGAATCTTAGTTCAAAAGTAAACCTTACCAACAAGCGCATAACTGTACGCAACAAAAAAAGACATCAATACACGAGCACCTAGTGCAACAGCGATGGCTTGAATCAAACAATGATGTCTATACGTGATGTTAAGTTAAAACATTACATGAGGTACGCAAGATATTCTGCATCAGCCTCTTCATTAACTTTGTATGGAAGAGGCTACAGGTTTACAAAAGAGTGGTCTCTTAGGAGGCTGCTTATGTCACTCCATTAATTTCGTTCGTCATCTAAATTTACTAAGTTACGATTTAAAAGTTACAATACAGTTCCAGATTAGAAAGGTGCAAAACGTTAAACGTCCTGCTTAAGTATTTTTCTTATTTTCATATCGCGCAACTTCTCAGTTTGTTTTATCCCTAATAATATTAATAATATGTAGGGATTAACGTCCCAAAACCACCACATGAATATGAGAGACTCTGTAGTGTAGGGCTCCGGAAATTTCGACCATCTGGGGTTCTCCAACGTGCACCCAAATCTAGGAACACGGGCCTACAGCATTCTCGCCTCCATCGAAAATGCAGCCGCCAGAGCCGGGATTTGATCCCTCGACCTGCAAGTTAGCAGCCGACTACTTTATAGGCACTAGACCACCACGGCGGGGCCGTTTTATTTTTGGCGACAAACATTCTAAATAGAAAAAATTTCTATCAGCTGATTTTTAGTTTATTTCAGGCATAGAAACACGCACCCTCCTTGATGTAACAGCTGATCTGGCGAGCTTTTTTCTTATAGATATAGTACTTTTCCGAATTATGCTACATAGTCATATTTGGCTGGCATGGCAATATTTCGTCTCTTTTTGCTATAGCGATGTTAGGCGTATCTTTTTGAATTGGGAGTAAAAGGAAATGGAAGCCACGTTTTCAGGTCGAGCACGAAATTCTGAGTGGTAAGTAAAGCTCGAAAAACATTCGGCAGATCCCGAGTACGTTGGGAATCGGTTTTATGCGAAACATCCGCATGCAAGGTTATTGTGTTTTATTTTTTTATTGAGTGAGACTTTGTGAAGTGGCGCTAAGTATATGTAAAAATACATGCACACACATACGTTAAACAGCGGCATATGTTTTCATTAGCAGTTGTTTACAGTTGCGTCACGATGCCATCAGCAACATGAATATTATGAACAACATAAGCGGTAAGCTGATTTGACGCGCTGGTGTTGGCACTGGTGCGCGTGAGGATAGTATATAGCCCTCAATACTACTACAGAAATAAACTTCAGCAGGTGGCACGTGACTGCTATTTACGTTAAAGTGGCAGTGATGTCAAATAACAATTTACGTGAAAGTGAAAGCTCAATGTATGACAACGTCTAAAACAGCAATATTTTCAGCAGCAGCGCCCTCTATATTTACCGAGGAATTAGGGTGAATGCACGAGAACACATGTACCGAAGTAGGGCGTTCGCAAAATTATCCCGATGACGTCAGTGTTACAGCCTACAATTATTCACTAGTAATCGAACTAGATGAACTAAATGAAAAACCTTATGCGCATCATGAGACGTAATAAAATGCTGCTTGTTCGTTTCTGTTTGATTCATGAAAAAAAAACAACTACCGGACGTTACTATGGGGAACGGCGCGACTGCTTCAAAAGTTCAGTGTTGGTCTGGATAAACTGGACAGGTCATGCCCTATAGACCTTTGCATCAGGTAAGGAGGTCCGGTCTGGCAATTAACGCATTCCCCCTCTCTCACATGCGGGTGATGGCCTGGAGTGTGTGTGTTGATGCTGGTATGTGTGGCATTATTGAGCGATTTGCCGTCTATTAAGACAACCGGCGGATTTTGTTCTTGTTCATTGCTATGAAGGCCAAGAATTGGTCGTCAGAGAACCACTGCGCTGTTTTTGGTTGCAGTACCAACTACAACAAAGAAGAAACTGTGCTCCGAAGAAATATGTCATGTGCATCACCAGACGTAGAGAATTCGTGGCAGAGGACTCTTCAAGTTGCATTATCTTCCTGTTGATGAGGAGCAGCGGCTTATATGGCTTGCAAACATAAAGAGGAAAAACTTTGTACCTACCACGGGTAGTCAGTTATGTTCAGAGCACTTCTTCTCAGGCGAACGAACCACAACGACTTCGACACCAATGCCTCGGCAATGAAGGGAGGTTATACGCAGCCTACAGCTATTCCAACGAGAACGATAATTCTTCGATAAATAGCCCCACGTAACATTTCTATCGATCGCAGGTCAAAGTACCGTGACACCGAGAGTCACTCAAATATCACGATTAAAAAAAGAAGATAAAAAAGGGGACGCGCAGGCACATCAGCGTCGCTTGGTATAAGAGCTGTTTACAAGTGCGCACCTGTAAAAACAAACGAGCGAGTAAGATACAGTCACTCTTTCAGAGTTTAAAAACAGTTTAGATAACAGTTAGTGCGCAGTTAACAAAAATCATCAGTGTCACCCAATAAAGACGAACCACAATACACTCCAAGGCACGGCTGCATGCAAGAGAGGTAACTGATGCGATGGCATGGCGTAAGGAACGTTGGAAAAGCGGATGACTACAACTCAAGCAAGACATTTACTGCGCTTTTGACGTGCTGTTCCTCATTCTAGAAAAGAAAAAACGGAAAATACTGCGCATTCTTCGAGCAGAAAGTATGTGCTCTGAATATACTGCATTAACAAAAGCTAATTCGTTCGCGGACCTGTATAATGAAACAGTTGACCCTCAACGACATGAACTTTGTCCGAACGTCTCATCGACTGATTTTCTAAAAAAACCTGCATCACTTCAGTTGAAATTCACCACGTAAGAACTAAAAAGAAACGATAAAGCCGCAGCCACACGCTTACTTTCTATGCAAACAGCGAGCTTCCCGCATGCCAGATGGGTTGCCAGACCATGAAAGGGCCACCCGCTAGCAAGATAGTGGCACCCACGAAAATATCGTTCATGGCGGGTCCCAGTTCAACCAAGCGCATCTACCCATGGCCTCCGAAATGGCATGCGCGTGGTGTGATTTTCTCCGGTCGTTCCATTCGCCACGTTTTCCAGCAAAACCTACGAGTATCACCTCGCGCGCGCGGATACCGCGAGAGGGCACGGATACCGGCGGTGGCAAAGACCGTGGCGTACAACCAACGTTTTTAGACACGTTGCATGTAGCATAGCGCATGGAATTCCAGCGTGCGCAAGTTTTTTGTGTTTTTTTTTTCGCGTACGAGCAAGAATCACGGCCAGAACCTTCTGGCTGAATTGAAGGAAGGTATTTCTTTCTGTTACTGCTTTTTTGTCCAATTTACAAAGAGATGCGTGGCAACTGCTGCATTTTCCTGATAATTAATTGATTTATATGATTGATATGTTGGGTTTAACGTCCCAACACCATCATATATTTATGAGAGACGCCGTAGTGGAGGACTCCGGAAATTCCAACCACCTGGGGTTCATTAATCCTTGTAGGTAAATTTAAAGAGGTATCGAGTTGTCTTTGGCATCATTCGTTTTTTATCACAGTCCATTCAAGCTCGATGCTAAATGCCTTGATTTGAGATATATAGAGGCATTCTAGCATTCCTCTTTTTCGGAGACTTGTATTGGGGAAAACTGGTTTAATTATCGCCGTTGAATCGTATTGTTCTCCTATCTTGACTCACAATTTAACCGTCATGCCGCGTATGGATATTCATGAGGTGGTCAACCGAAACACAGCTATGCTCTTGATAATTGAGTGCCCTTGTGATTGAATGCCGTGCTGCTGAGTGCATAACTACACATTAAAAATAGACCACAGCTATGCTCTCGATAACTGAGTGCCCTGGTGATTGAATGCCGTGCTGCTGAGTGCATAACTACACATTAAAAATAGACCGCATAATTTCATGAACAGTGTATAATGAATTGTATAAACCATTCATATAATTTGGTTAGACATCTGTGGCAGTGTATTCATAAACTATCAAACATCGTACTTCGTTAATAGCGAAAGTTGGGCTAGTTGGTGGTTCATGCTTGGGAAATAAAAACAGCGCAAAAATATAGAGAAGGACAGAGGAAGATACGACACCTTATTGAAAGATACGCGCACATATATCAAGCATTTGACCCGGTCACGTAGACAACCAAAGGCATCTGGGCATCAAAGCAAACAAGATATGAGACAAGCCTATTAATATTGATAATCAACACGTCTGTAACAACCACGAAAAAAACACAAAAAACGTGCCTTCCTACTTGCCAAAAGCTTACGGATCGGTCCCCAACAAACTAACAATCACTTTAACGTGGCAGCGCTGAGCCCAGGTGCCGATCTTCTTTTTCACCAAGGGCCACAGACGGCTTCCTTACACACCTTTCCCCCTCCTTTTCAATGAAAAAAAAAGCCTCCATAACTTCCCTGTTGCACTTATCTTGATGTCCAAACAGACAAGTGGTTTTACCTGCCAAAGGATGGCAGCCACACTCCCTACAATGAGCTGGCAGGTGCAACCCGCCGGCAGCCGTTCAAGAGGTTATGTGTTCTTTTAGTCTTACGTTAAAGAGGTTAAGTGTTCTTTTAAAAGTTAAAAGTAAAAGATGTAAAAATTTAAAAATGCAAATAAAATGAGAAAAAATCATCGGATTGAGTGAGAAACGTTGATTACCACAGAGCCACGATATCACTTGAGATTTCTCCGAAAAAACAGCAACACTGAAGTCATATAAGGAATGTTGTAACCGTTGAGACATGCACCGAGACACTAAGTCTGGTTTAGCAATTAAGAAGCCTACGTGCATGCGGCCCTTTAGCGCTATCGCGTTCTGTTGTTGAAGGCGACGCTCAGGCGTTCCCCAAGTTTTTTTTTGTATCTTACGAGAGGCCTTTGCAATACAGACGTTCTACTGTTGATCACGGGAATAGTTAGTTAAGCATTAGTGAGGTACAATATTGAGCACACTGTTAGTGTAAAAGTGTAATTCAAGAGCTTCACTTTCAAGGCACTTCCTTATATAAATACGTGGGGGAAAAAGTTGGGTATCCCAACAGAGAATACAGGACGATAGTAAGAGTTTGTGAAACAGCTTGAATTATCGTATTAAGCAGTAAAAAATACTTACATCATTGCTATGGTGATTGCGATGATTAGGAGAAATGCTGAACTTGCTGCGGACATTGTTACAGTGGTCTGCAGCCCTTGTGTAATGACGATTACGAGGCTGTACTGAAATCGGAAGATTTTTATAGGTGGTTTAAGACATGACGCACGAAAAACATCCATCGCATAGCTTGTATTTAGTGACATGATTTTCATAAAAGAAAAAAAAAACAATTGGCTACTAGTAATACTGAATGATAGAAAATGGCTGCTAGTAATACTGCATGAAAATTTTTCTCCACATACTATTAAACAATGATACATTTTGCACACAAAATACAATGGGCACACTCTGACACTTCTCGACTTCTTTTCTGTTTGTCTATTTTTTAAAGAAATGTGCTACTAATATGATGATATAAAAAGTAGCAATCAAGCACCCGCACAGTAACAAAGTAACAAAGTAATAAAAGTAACTTGTGCGGATGCTTGATTGTTACATTACAACACTCTGAACACTAGAACTTCTTCTTTGCTTTGGCAACAAATGGAAAGGAATAAAAGCACGTCGATTTAAAAACGTGACTGGGCTTTTTCAAATGGTGACATTCATTGATCAATCATGAAAACATTTAAAAATGACTATGATGCATGCTTTGTACAACGCTATGCTAGTCTGTAAGCTGAGCATGCATGAAAGCGTGAATCAAGACATTATTTTTGGCATCAGTATATTTTAAAGCGCATTCCAAGGCTAGACTAATAATAATGGTCAGGTAATGTATTTTGCCGTCATCATCATCAACATATTGCACCTGTTTCAGGGCAAAGGCCTGAGAAAGGCCTCTCTAATGTTCCGCCAATCAACCCGGTCTTATGCTTGGTGAGGCCACATTACACCTACATAATGCTTAATCTATTCTGCCAATCTAAATTTATTTGTCCCCTTCGCCCGTTTGTGTTCTCTTGGAATCAACTCTGTTTCTTTCAACCAGGGGTTCTCTCGCCTACGGGCTACAAGTGCTTCCCACGTGAATTTTATGATCTCGAATTCCTCTAAATTGTCTTGTGAATGAAGACCTTTACCATACGGCGTCTTTAATGGCTCCATAAAGCTTTGCTGATTCCAATTTTAGAGTAGACTTACTCTCGCAAAGACACAAGCCCAAGCTTTATCGTGTTGCAGTGTCAAGCGAATATTAGTACGCAGTGCGCACATAATGCATGTGGGAGGCAACACCTCCTGCCCCCTCCACAATAACGGCGTGCACGGTGCTCACAAATAACATTTCAGCCACCCATTACACTCTGTTTTCATGTTTTTGTTCTTAGTTACCCAGTCGTCATTCAGTTTCCTCAATACCCTAACAGCAGTACATGTTTATTTATTTATTTATTTATTTATTTATTTATTTATTTATTTATTTATTTATTTATTTATTTATGTATTTATTATTAATTTATTTATTGTAATCTCAAGGCCTACGGGCGTTACAGAGGGCAGTAGTAAACGGGAAGTTGTATGAAAATGTCTAGCAATATAATACACTAAAAGAATAATGCAGTGGCGCAACAAAAGTACAGTCTAGTAATAACCGTACATACAATGTAGTTAGGAGTTAAAAAATGCTTTCCCTAAGGAGTTCGAGTGCTAACATGAACAAAGAAAGTAACATGACCATAATGTTTGCGTATACAATGTTAGGTAATTTGTTACTAATTGCTCAACAGCAAAGCAACAACAAGCACATGCTATGATTTCAAAGTCAAGCAATACTCGCTACACCCTTTCTATAAAGTTTATAATTTATAGTAACTGTGTCATTGGAAAGGTGGTTTAGAAGCCGAGATGTTCTGGGGAAAAAGAATGACTTAAAGGGTAATTATCTCCTGCTGGAATTCTGACTTCTCAAGCGATGGTTGATACGGTGCGGTAAGTAATGCCGTTATGAAAAGAAGTCATTTTGAAGAGATGTATGATGGTGTAACGTATGAAACATAGGGGAGCTACCTTCCTCCGAGATGCTAACGTTCGAAGACATCGGTTAGCTTTCATTGAAAATATGCATGAGGTACTGTTATAACTAGACAAAATATATTGAGCTGAATTATATTGAACATGCTCTATATAACTTCAAGTTGTCGTTGTGGTGGGCCAACACTGTTGCATGCTCTGATCTGGGATGCTCTAATGAGTGATAAGGTAGTAGTTTTAAAGATGATGGGGCTTTCGAAAAGCTGTGACGCACGTAAACCAAGTGTGCTGTTAGCTTTTCTGATTATGTACTCAATATGTAGCACGAGGTTAGGTTTGAAGATATATGGACACCAAAGTATTTTGTGAATACATGGGTTATAAAGAGATATTATTCAAATAGCAGAATGGAAGCTTGGTGGCATTTCTAGGAACAATCAAAATTTTACATTTGTTAATGTTTAGTTCCATTCGCCAGCTATTACGCCACCGATGCACTTATGTAGTTCAGATCAAATTGAAAAGAATTGGAATCGTCAGTACTGTTTTTTTAATATACATTACGGAATATTCAGCAAACAAGTGAACGCGAGAGGTGGATGTAGATGGTAGATTGTTAAACTAGATTACAAAAAGGAGTGGTCCTAGTGCTGATCCCTGAAGTTCATCGGAACGAACCTGAGTTAAACGTGAGGTATGATGAATATTAGCAGCAACAAACTGATAGCAGTTGCAAAGAATGTATTCAGCCCGTTTTAGCATCTTGCTAACGAGGTTTAAAGGACTTAGTTTAAAAAGAAAGTAGTGTATAGTAAACCTTGTCATATGCCTCACTAAAATCTAAAGAAAAACACACACGGTCAGCAGATTATGCGCCATTGAAATTATCGTGAAGTCCATGCGTAAATCGTATTAGTTGCTTTTTGCGTGAGTATCATTTATGGTAACCAAGCTGAGCTGTAGTGAGAAATGACTTAGAATCGAGAAAATCGCCCAGGTTGGTTAAAATTACGTTTTCCAGAAGTTTTCGACAGGTTATGGTGTCCCTATCAATTGCAAGCAGTGAACTTTAACCCCCTTGTTAAATGCGAAGCAGCTTATGACGGAGTTCAATCTGGTGGTGTGCGGAGTGACCACCCTCACATCGCATTCGCAACAGCTGGCCCAAGTACTTGCAGAATGCGCTCACGCGCTAGAGTGTTGTGGCCTGTGTAGGGAGGCCGTGTAAGATGCTGTGGTCTTACACTATCTCAGAAATTACGTGATGGCGCCGGGAAACGAGATTTCGTAGACACGCGTACGTATTTTCTAGAACGCACGTACTCCCGCATGCGTGGCTATGCACCCGCGAGGCGTGCTCCAAAAAGAGTTCGGGAAGAGTAAGAGCAACAGAAATTACAGTAAATTCATGATGTGCTACACTTGCAAGGACGTGTTACCATGAGGCAAGGTGCCGGTGATTGACTGAACTTTGTGTCAACCTATGCGCTGCTTTTTGCGTTGTTCTTCTTGCATCACTCGTCTTGACGCCGACAATGCCAATGGTCCATGTTCCCGCTTGATGAGTTGGAGGCAATTCATACAACTCATCACCTGTAAAAACATAGGGAAAAGCCTTATTCACTTATTGAGCGCTTTCATAGTCAGATACAAAGTCACCGTTTATGTGGGTAGTGCGATCTTGGGGTGGCTGTGTTATCAAGCCAAAAAAGTTGCGGGCTGTGAGAATAGACGAAAAATCATTGACGAAAAATGAGCATCTCGGAGTTATAACATGAATCAGTATGCTTTTCGCGTAGCTGTTCGTGATTAGAGGATGTTGCCTAGCATTCCTTTTCATTTTTTTGTTCTTATTGTTGAGACAACGAGGCCAATTATGCAACCACGATGTCGAGTCTAAACTTTATTTACAGCAGTATTGTGCACGTTAATCAAGTTCATAAGTGTGCTTCTTAACTGCATCTAGCTTTCTTTGACTGAATACCCTAATGGATGGCTAGAAATAGATAAGAAAAAGCTGATGACTCAGTATTGATTATATCGAAGCTGTTCTTTTAATGTGCATGAACATGTTTAAACCTTAGTACATGCTGGGGATATTTCTGGCGCTAACAAATGAAACTCATGACGCCCCAACTAACGTAGCAATTAGCTAAATCGTAACGGCCATGGAATATTTCATCACGAACTTGTTCACGTGAGTTCTTTTTGAAGCGCTTATTTTTACCAGAAAGCCTAAGGAGGTATATGAGCTAGAATGACAAGGGAATTTATATTTTTAAATATTGGTTAGCTGGTCTCAATGGCGTCAAAAATACAAGAAACAGAACAAAAGCCACGTGTTATTCATGACGCCTTATAGGACTCAGCTTTCGAATTCAAAATAAAGTACAATATTTCTGCTTGCATGAACTGTCTTTACTCCAGACGTCTCACTCACATAGCTGAGTGTGTTGTTTTTTGCAGCTATCTTGAAATTCACTCCATGCGCGAGCACAAAGGCTTCAGTTCTCTAATGTAACAATATGCATAAGAGTAAACTGAGGGTTCCCTGGCACCGTTAGGCTGTTTCACTGAGAATGGCAAGTCGAGCTGCCCGTAACGTGCTCAAACTATCTCTACCCAAGTAATTCTGAGCTCTACTGCAGAGGAAAACTAAACAATATAGAGCGAAAGCAGACAACTAAAATAACACAAGATGTGTCAAAGAAAAGACAAGCTGTTCAATTCGGTAACCTAACTAGTGTGTGTGTATATATATATATATATATATATATATATATATATATATATATATATATATATATATATATATATATATATATATATATATATATAGAGGCTGTTACTAACGATTGAATGCTTCAAACGTAACTTCATTAGAATGTACGTCAAACCGACAAGAGAATCGAGGCTGAACCCCTCGCGTGGTCTAGCTACTGGAATTAAAGCCGCAAACGATTGGGCATCGATTGGCTTATGAATGCGTGGTTAGGAACGCTATGTTCTAAAAATTAATTTCAAGACGTTCTCTACCCCTGTGTCTCCTTGACGGCAGTTCTTATGGGCATAATATTGGTTTTGGGGCATTAAATTGAGTTTTTTTTTTTACTGTGATTTTCCGTGCAATCGCTGCCTCACGGGGCAAAACAGTGGATTATGGTCAACAAGCCTAAAAGTGGTATGATTCTAAAAACAATAAATAATTCCTTCTGGAGGCTATCTTTTAGATGCGGAAGCATCTTATACCCGCGCCTTGTAGTGCGCCGTCCGCGCCGTCCGCGCCGTCCGCACCGCCTTAGTTGAGCTAATTCATTACGTCTGATACAATAATCACTCGTTCTCTGCTATACTGCAATATTCACGCGTTCATCAAGTATAAGGTTATTTGTTGCACTTCAAAAGCATACATGTGACCGAGTTAAAACGGTCAAAGTTTCACATTAAATGCACCAGGAAGGTAAAGTATTGGTACGGAAACCAGTAACACAAACATGAGCTTGTACGGTAAAGTTAGCTATTTAAAACCTACGCGAGCGTCGGTGCACACTGAACCATGCCTGTGTATTCAGGCATGTGTTGTGCAAGACTAAGCTTAGGAAGATTACCACGCCCATATCTCGGGACGGCTTTAAGCTCTCCCATAGTAGAGTACCCTGTACTCTAAATCGTTACCCACTTTTTTCTAACCCCCCCCCCCCTGTGTCTAACTCTGTTACCAGCCACTAAACTGTTTTAGCGGGACGGCTCAGTGCTCTCCCATAGTTGAGTACGAAGTACTCAAAATCGTTCAACATATTAGATGCGGAAGCATCTTATACTCGCGCCTTGTAGTGCGCCGTGCGCGCCGTCCGCACCGCTTCTCGAACATTCGACAGCTGACGCGCGCGCATGCGCCGTCGCGCCGTCGCCCACCATCTGTGCCGCGCGCGCTTCTCCTTCGAGAACATTCGACAGCTGACAGCGCATGCGCCGTCACGCCGTCGCCATCTGTGCCGCGCGCGCGCTTCTCCTTCGAGAACATTCGACAGCTGACAGCGCATGCACCGTCGCGCTGTATATATACTCAAGGTCGGCGCTCGCTCGCTCAGTTGCCGCTCGTCCGTTGGTTCGTCGCAATAAATAAAACACCGCCCTTTCGCATACGTGCCGTACGTGTTCACTCATTTACCACCCCATTTCACAACCACGTTAACCAATTTAGCCATCGACCCAAGTAAGTCGCAATTTAACACCCGTTAACCAATTACATGCTTCCGCATCCTCCTCAGTGTTCCCCCGAGGGAAGCTGCGGGCAATTTTTTTTATCTAAAGTTATTACAGAGTCATAACGTTGCGCTGTGCTTGGCCTTCGGTACTAATGTAGAAAATCCATGCTACTATATGCCACACGAGTCTCGTGCAGTGTCCAGACTATTTTTGGTGAAGTATGTGAAAGTATATTTTCTCTGAACTACAAAGATCCCATGACAAAGTTCTGGAGCACCTAGATTTCTGCTTAACGTGAGCATTCATCGGCGGGCAGGAAGAACTTTTGCTCAGAAGGTTGGTATTTACATAGGGTCTAATGTAGCGCTAACCCCCAGCAACATACTCATAGTTTGCATTAACGCAAAATTAACATTTTAGTTAGTTCTTCCGTTCAGCTATGTACATAAAGTTTTAAGTTTATTCAGTATTGAAAATATATACAGAATACAGACATTTTAATACTGCAAAAAGTCCCATAATGCAAACACTGTGGGGGAACCTATTTTAATGGTCAAAAAAGGAAATACTACTTAACAGCGAAATGAATGCAGCATAGTATTCAAAGTACAGAGTAAAAAAATCTAAAAAATAGCGATTCTACAATGTAAAACATAAAAATAATGGAATATGGAACTGTAGTGTAATGAAAAGTATACACTAATCACAACGACATAATTAAAGGTTTGCTTGAAGAACATTCAATAAAGGATGCTATTCATTAAACATGAATTTTCTAAGGTGATGTTTGAATGACGAAACAGAAAATGCACGCTTAATATTATATGGCCAAGAATTCCAGAGTTCGATTAAAACAAAAGCTAGTCTTTGATAACCATAGTTAGTTCGCACCTTGGGATGTAATTAAGATGTTGTTTGAGGAAAAAGGGGTAATGTTTGAATTAGAAAGGCCTTGGATGAGAAAATATTTTAGAAGGCTGCAGTCCTTGACTATTTGATAAGTGAATATCTGATTTGTGTAGAAGTATAAAAGTATAAATTTTGCGTGGATATGCAGGTGATACATTGTGAAAATGATAAGCGTCCAATGGACAAGGTGACATGTACCCACACGTTGCCCTTCACTTCTCTCTTTCTTCTCTTTTAATCCCCTCGACCCTTCCCCTGGTGCAAGGTAGTAAACTGGACGTGCATCTGGTTGACCTCCCTGCCTTTAATTTTTTTCCCTTCAACTCTCCTCCCCCTTTGAGCTGTAAGCTATCTAGAAAGCAAGCGTATTGACTTTTTTATATGAAGGTTGTCTTGATTAGCAAGCGTGCCTACGGTCAATATCAGTCTATAAGGACAATGTTTTTTTTTTTGGTATGTGTAAGCAATGACATGGACCTTCTATATCCGCGGCTACTATTTTGCTCATACGTGCGATAGAGAGTTACCAGATGCTATTAGGCTCATGGGCAAATAGTCATCTGAAAATAATCCCAAAAAATCTGCACGACCTTGCTGAAGATTTCCGAGATAATCTGAAATGAAAGCAACCTTGGTTTTCATGAAAATATATTTATTACTATGAAAAATGTCCCTAAATTACGAAGGAAAGTTCAAGAAATCAATTTATTTTGTACTACGAAAATGTGCGCAACTTTGAACGAAGGTACATATTTCCCTTTTGACATTGTCTCGAAGGTAGTTTTAATTTGAATAAATGCACGTTTGTCAGTGCAGGATGAACGGGAATAGTAGATTGCCTCAAAATCTGTTTCACTTCAAAGCCCAACTTCTCAACGTCACCGACAAGTCTGGTATTAGTGAACAACAAACATGTTAACGGTGAACGTGATGATCCCTAAAACAAATATATTTGTAGGGAGTGTGCAAATGAATTCAGAAAGCATGACAAGCCCGCGGAAAATTTTACAGGCAACTAAGCTAAAAACAGGTGGCCTGATCCTCCTATTATAATGGCGACTAACTATACTGATGCAATATGGGCAAAGAAACACGGGGGAAGTCAGCTCTGCGCAATGCTGCAAGGGGGAGAAGATATCGTATAAGAAAGCATTGCCAATCACTTATTTGCGCACAAAGCAGGAAGAAAATGCGCGCCCCGCCGCGGAAGTCTAGTGGTCAAGGTACTCGGCTGCTGACCCGCAGGTCGTGGTATTGGATCCCGGCTGCGGCGGCTGCATTTTTGATGGAGGCGAAAATGCTGTAGGCCCGTGTGCTTCGATTTGGGTGCACGTTAAAGAACCCCAGGTGGTCTAAATTTCCGGAGCCCTCCACGACGGCGTCTCTCATAATCATATGGTGGCATTGGAATGGTAAAACCCGCATATTAATCAATCAATCAACAAGAAAATGTGCGGGAAATAGTTCCTCTCAAAGTAAATATCCGTCTGGCGATGGTGATGGAGACTACGACCACCACAAAACCCTTGACCATCATCACATAGGTCTCTTCGTTATCATCGCTTGCTTGGAACCATCTTGACTTTCTTTTGTGCAGTTAATGTGTTTGGCTTCCTACGTTTTCAGGGCGTACTGACTCGATCACGTTAAAGTACTCCTGTCGAGAAAATACCACTGTTTTCCATCGGCATCCACGGGCTACACAGGCATCGAGAAGAGGAAACATCTTTGCCAGCTCTAGGAGCCTGACGAAAAAATCCCGAATGACTGACAGCCTCACACCTTCTTCTAACTACACATCGCTCTAACAGTAGCCGTTCCATAACTATATATAAACAATATATGTTAAACACAAAACTTCTATGCAGAAGTTCACAAGCACTCCTCACTATATACGATAGTGCGATAGCACCTGTACCTGACTGATAAAACTATACAGGCATAGTACAACCTAGAGCCGTGCACGGGCTGCGTTTCTGAGTGCAAACCAGGCCCGGGCCGTCTGACGGCGTCAAACGATAGCACGAGCCCGACGGCGAATAGATGTGAGCCCACCCGGGCCATCCTGAAGCACACAAACCCTTCGTAATGCCAGGCCGTCTCAGTCCGGCCTGGCATTACGAAGATTTGCTGTGGACACAACATGATCTTTTCTGGTAATGTCTCATTTTATACAACATTTCAAAGTGAAACATGAGGACTTGTTTTGCTTTTTTGCTTTTTTTGCTTTTTCTGCTTTACGTGTTTTTTGCGGGTTTTTTCCTGTTTTACTTTTTCTTGTCTTAGTTCTTGACACGTGTTTGTTTCCTGTTTTGTACCATAGATTATGGGAGTGCATATTTTGTTATATCACGTTGTTGATGATGAAAGGAGAAGTCGGGAATGACGTACATGCGTGTGATGTAGTTATTAGTGTTCGTTCGAAATAAAATTTTCAATTGCTAGTAAGCGCTTGTCTGTGTCCTCTGTGAATGTGTGTATTTTTTGCACTTGTTTCATCTTTAGGAAAGACGCATCACTATATACACATCGTACATGTTTTGTAAGAGTAATAGCGAGCTGTTCAATGATTCGGGCTTCAGAGAAGTGCGACGCTCCTGCATCACATATATGCCGTCGCACTGAAGCTCTGTGCGCTGGTCGCACTGGTAGCCGGAAGAGTTAATTATTTTTTTTCGCAAGCGTAACAAGATTTAGATATTTATACTCCTTTCTTTTCCGAAATTCGTAGTTTATAGTTTGTCGTGCCGTTTGCAGGTATCTTTGGTATGAACAGGAGTATAATTGCATTGGTGTTGTAAAGCATCATAGCTTTGAGTGCCGTGTGATTTTTCGTCTATTGAATATGTTGTGCTATTTCCCGAGACTTGTCTCAGTTGGCCATGCGTAGTAATTTGAATTCATCACACTGACGTAGGGTAATTTCCACTTTTCGCTCTTTATTGATTAGCGAAAAATGCAGATGATTGACCTGATGTCTCTGATGGTGTAATTTTTTAAGCTAATCGAAAATAAATACTTCTGTTGAAAAAAAGTGCAATTGTTTTAATTCACACGCAACAAACACAGGACAAAGACGAAATGTAACACACCCCATCTCCCAGTGCTGTCATTGTTTTGTTAGTTTCTTTCCTCCACTCCTCGCCCTACGTTGGTGGCGAGCAGTGGCTTCCAAATTTTGCGATGGTGTCGGTTAGAATTACTAGTGCTAAAACTTTAGATGCACCTCATCAAATACAAAAAGCAATCGTGGTGGGGAGCACGAGTGATCCGCAGAATCATCGTCCTATAACGATGTCACCTCTTGACGCCCTGGTGACGTCGAAGATTGCCATAATTTGTGACGTCATTATGAAATACGCAGTGCACCAAGTAGGCGATGCAAATCCCATAAATCTGCGTGACCTTCTGAACGTAGGGGTATACGATTGATATGTGGGGTTTAACGTCCCAAAACCACTATATGATTATGAGAGACGCCGTAGTGGAGAGCTCCGGAAATTTAGACCACCTGGGGTTCTTTAACGTGCACCCAAATCTGAGCACACGGGCCTACAACATTTCCGCCTCCATCGGAAATGCAGCCGCCGCAGCCGGGATTCGAACCCGCGCCCTGCGGGTCAGCAGCCGAGTACCTTAGCCACTAGACCACCGCGGCGGGGCGAACGTAGGGGTATACGCAATACAAATAAGGCATGACGAAAGGTTGTTCTTGGTTCATGCGTTTCTCTTTCATGCCTGAGGATTGTGTCTTTTGAAGGAGGCTTTCGGTATTGCTTCAATGAAGTGTTGTGGATATCCATTATAAAGACATATTGACATCATTGTGACAATGTGCAACGTGACAAGCTATGACGTCATCACAAGACATCGTCACTTGTTCATTTATATGAAAGACGATTCCGGATAGACGCGAGGTGCAGAAAGCTTATAAAACGTCAAATATCAGATGCAGTGCCAAACAACACCAAATGAAGAAATTTTCGAGGGTTAATAGTTAAATACAATTCACTGAAAAGAAAATCAAGATGGCTTTCGCCTTCAAGCCGTCTTAAGTGGTTGCATGAGGGACCATGCGAGTTTTTTTTACGATGCGAAGCAGCTTATGGTGGGTGCTTGTCCCTTATTTGTCGTCGTAGCAACACTGGTACTCGGAGCACCCACTAGGTGGCTCTGCGGTACGTAGGGCACCATCTACACTCCGGCGCGTACTCTGGTATGAGTTGAGACTGCTAGCGGCCTTGCGCTGCTCTGTATAATAAAAGCGTTTACACCTCTGTCTCTCTCTCACACACACAGCGTAATAGTATGACTGAAGACATGAGTGTGAGTGGGATGGAGGCGGGGGCTCACAAAGCGGCTGTGTGTGTAACCATGAACCTTTACGGTAATGAACAAAGCGCGCCTCTTTACAGAACTTCGAGTCAACCTATGGCTGCTTCACATACTACCCAGGGTTCCGATTTTATGAGGGTGGATGTATGGATATTATAAGCGTGCCATTTCTTACGAGGCTGTTACCTGCATTCTATTCAGCTCAAGGTCGTAGTATTAGTTTTAATATTAATATTATTATTTCATTATTACTATTATTATTGTTATTATAATATGACGGTTGTTATTGTTTTTGTTGTCGTTTCTTGTGTAGCGGAGTGCAAGTTCTCTTTCTATATAAAAAAACTTGTCGATTCACATCCAAACTTTCAACTCCTTAATGTTGATTAACCTTTATTTCCCTACTGTTTTTTCTGTCTACTTTTTCGGCCCTAGTTCTCTGGTAGTTTTCACTTATTTCTATCCCCGACCTCTTGACCACTCCTTTGTTGCTGTTAATACTCAAGGCCTCTCGTAATCTATTGCCCTTACAAGCAGCTGTTAGTAATATTCAGAGTCAATCAAAGCATGCTCCCTGATTTGCTTACGTTCCCCACTGAACCTCGTTTTTTATTTAACGACGCGTTCTAACTTCTAAGGCAAGCCGACATCGCTTCTAGCTGAGGACTCTTCATGTGCACACCACCGCGACGACGGAGACGTGCACGTGAATGCTCCCTACTTCAGACAGCTAAGTCTGAAGTAGGAAGCCATGAATATCACAACTTGTCATATAATAACATGTACCTTAATTTGTGCATTCTTTAGTCTTCAGGCTGTTACTGAAAACCAGTTTTTTTACCATTGTTGCTGTCCAATATTGTTTTAGGGGCGAAGCTCCTTAAGGCGTGTGTCTGTGCATCCCTTGTATGTATTGTTAGGTTTGGCCTGGAGATTCGTCTCTCAATCCCGTCGGCGCCCGGTCTGAGGGACGCTGTCAAGTATTTGAGCGATTATCCAGACCAGGCAGCGGGCAGAGGCGAGTTCCCGTCCTTCAAAAGCGGACCTTTTGTCGTCGCTTCAAGCAGAAGCGGTGACTAATGGACTCGGCGACTCATCGGGCGACGGCAAAGCTGGCGTGGCCGGCGCCAGAGCTGACAGAGGAGCGGTGCTCCCGTTTGATCCCCAATCACCAAGCCGACCGGCCGACTGCCTATGCTCGTCAGGCATTGTACGTGCTAGCCGGAGGACCAAGACGTCGTGTCGCCAAGACGCCGTTAGCCGTTCGAGAGAGGCCAACAAAGACGGCGTCTTCCTGAAAGAGACCGCGACGGACAGCGCACGCAGATCGCCCCGCTAATTGGGCGAGCTGTGCAGTGGACCCTTTGAAGTATGCAGCCAGGATCGTGGGAACTCTCGTCTAACGGCACACCCACGACGAGGAAGAGCCCTGCTGGCGCCACTACTGTGCAGTGTTCATGTGGACCGTGCATGCTCGCCCCCCTCACCTGTGTGTGCGTGATTGGTGTTCGACTCGGAGAGGAGGAGCCCGACAGGGCATAAAACGACGAGGCAGAGTGCGGGACGTCTCTCTGGACCTGGCTCTGAACTATGTAGTGTTCAACCACCACGCTCGTGGTTTGTGAAACCACAATCCCTTCTTTTCTGTAAATATGTGTAAATAATGTCATAAACCCATGTTCCTATTTTCCGTATCCTCTTGTCAGCGTTCGGTTCCTCCATCCGGTGGGATGCCATCAGCGAGCGACCTTCCTTTCAGCATCTTACAACTGGTGGCAGCGGCGGGTTGTCATCATCAGCAACTTCCTTCGACTCCAACCTTTACAACTGGTGGCAGCGGTGGGATTCGAACCCACGCCCCCGAAGAGACTGGTGCCTCTGTGAGAGAGTGAGCGAGTTTGAGATGCAAGCGGTAGGCTCAGAAACGAGACGCAAAAAGCGGCGCAGACGCAGGCGACGTAGGAGAGTTACGAGCGAGACAAAATGCACTACGGGTGTAAAGAAAGGCTCGACACGTTTGAGCGTAGCGAACAGAACTAGGGGTTCTGTTTTGGCGTCAAAGCCGGTTTGCATGCGTCCGAGCCGCCAGACGAAAAGTAAAAAGAAAGCGGGAATGCAATCACGGGGAAAGAGCAAGTCTTACGAGTTGCCTTTGAACTGTAATACTGCCGATGACTCAACCCGCGACAAATTTCAAGGCAGTGCGGGACAGGTCAGTCGCAAACGTCGCCGTAAAAGAGGTAAGCGTACGCGAGCGACAAAGCGAAGGCATGAAAGAAGTAGCAATAAGCCTGGTGAACGACGGAAGAGTGGGTTATCGGCCAGTTTGCCGGGGAGGCCTTTGTGTCGTGCAGCAAAACGCCAGCGGCTACGCGGTAGGCCATGGCGCCAGTCCACGCGACGGTATGCGCGGGGGAGACCTAGAGCTTTTCATGGAAAAGAGTGTCGACGTGGTCCTAGAAGAAAGACCACAATAGCTAAACACCGCTCGGCTAGACCAAATAGCACACCGTCACTCTTTCCCTTGGATTGCTCGGGTTCCCTCTGCCACGTTGACAAAAGCAGGCCGAAATCGCAAATGAGGCGTAACGCTGCTGTTCAGCTGGAAGCAGGTGCTCGTTGTGGACCCGGGTGTCCCCGAAGTTCACCAAGACCTCGACCCCCGCGTGTACGACTGAAGAGGGAGCGACAGCTGTAGGCTGGAGAGTCGGACACAGCGAGTTTTTTTGGAAACATATTTGTTTGTTTATATTTGGTTTTAAAGTGGTGTTCCTGTGTCATCTCCACAGCTAGTTTGCTTGGATACTTTTTTTCTTCCCTCTAAATTTTGTTTGTGTGTAAGCTTTGTCAAAATTTTTAGTTAAGTTCTTAAGCGGTATGCGAAAACAATTACCCGCCTCAATCAACCGACTGCGTGAAAGGAGCTTTTAAGATAAGAGCACGCATGACGCAAATGAAGTTTTGGTACGCCCGCTAAATTTGAAGGAGTGGTGGCTATAGGTTAGAGCGATATGGCCTATGGTTAGGTGTGCGATTGGTGTGCTGACGCTCTTTGGATGAGAGTATGATGTCGTGCTAGGGCGCACAGCAATGTGCGTTCTTTAAAAACATGGGCTGACATGAAACTACATCCAGCTAATGAGCGTGTTGGTACACGAGTTGCATTTCCCTTGGTGATTTTTACTATATGCTCAGGGATCAGGTGAAATTCTTTAGCTGAGCATTATGTTATATACCGAACGTTGAGATTAGGGATGATGTTTTGTTCGACCCGCTAAATTTGAGTGAGTGGTGGCTATGGGTTATTGCGATATGACCTATGATTAGGTGTGTGTTGGTATGCTAGCGTTCTTTGGATGAGAGTAAGATGTCGTGCTAGAGCGCACAGCAAAGTCATGTGCGTTCTTTAAAAACATGGGCTGACATGAAACTACATCCAGCGGATGAGCATGTTAGCACACAAGGTTTTGTTCAGTGATTGTTTATAAGGATCATATGATCGCTTTAGCTGAGGGAACTGCGTTCACCAAAATTTGCGACTAGATATATTTCAGGAATTTGTAAAAACGCAGTTTGATCTGTTGTGAGTCAGTTTTCGTTGGCGCCAGGGTGTTCTCCAAGTAGGTGCTCTCGACTACGCCTTACAAGTATGAAATTAGAGAATGAAGAATGCGCACAGATACCTTTTGTAGGTTCAGGTTGCATTTGTGTGGAATTTAGTTGGTTGTGTTTCATGAAATGAGTCATGAAGTTCAATGAAAGTTACAACTTAGTAGTGCGGATGGTAGGAGAAAGCTAGTTGTGAAAGTGTGTGATTCTCGTTATATGGGGCCAAATTATATTTGCTTTTGGGTGCTTTTCTCACACGGCAATTTGTTCCATCTTTGGTAAACCTCTCCACATCCATGATTGTTGTAACTTTGGCGGCACGAAATTCTGTCTCAAAATTTTAGCGTACAGGTTTCTCTTTTGTTTGTGTTTCTTGAGAAGCCTGGAGGGTTTTAAGCGGGTCCAATGTGCTTGACTTCAGCATGGTATTGTGTTGTGTGGTTCGCCTTGCTGTTGTCAGTCATTGTGAGCTGGTTTGGAAGTTGATTTCGAGTTCGCAGCTGGAGAGAGAAAAGCCAGGCCATCGTCCTCGTCACCAACCATTCTCTTCGTGCCCAGCGGTTGGGAGCGCTGGCCAGCCGAGATTTTCCGGGCGGCGGAGGAGCTGTTAGGTTTGGCCTGGAGATTCGTCTCTCAATCCCGTCGGCGCCCGGTCTGAGGGACGCTGTCAAGTATTTGAGCGATTATCCAGACCAGGCGGCGGGCAGAGGCGAGTTCCCGTCCTTCAAAAGCGGACCTTTTGTCGTCGCTTCAAGCAGAAGCGGTGACTAATGGACTCGGCGACTCATCGGGCGACGGCAAAGCTGGCGTGGCCGGCGCCAGAGCTGACAGAGGAGCGGTGCTCCCTTTTGATCCCCAATCACCAAGCCGACCGGCCGACTGCCTATGCTCGTCAGGCATTGTACGTGCTAGCCGGAGGACCAAGACGTCGTGTCGCCAAGACGCCGTTAGCCGTTCGAGAGAGGCCAACAAAGACGGCGTCTTCCTGAAAGAGACCGCGACGGACAGCGCACGCAGATCGCCCCGCTAATTGGGCGAGCTGTGCAGTGGACCCTTTGAAGTATGCAGCCAGGATCGTGGGAACTCTCGTCTAACGGCACACCCACGACGAGGAAGAGCCCTGCTGGCGCCACTACTGTGCAGTGTTCATGTGGACCGTACATGCTCGCCCCCCTCACCTGTGTGTGCGTGATTGGTGTTCGACTCGGAGAGGAGGAGCCCGACAGGGCATAAAACGACGAGGCAGAGTGCGGGACGTCTCTCTGGACCTGGCTCTGAACTATGTAGTGTTCAACCACCACGCTCGTGGTTTGTGAAACCACAATCCCTTCTTTTCTGTAAATATGTGTAAATAATGTCATAAACCCATGTTCCTATTTTCCGTATCCTCTTGTCAGCGTTCGGTTCCTCCATCCGGTGGGATGCCATCAGCGAGCGACCTTCCTTTCAGCATCTTACAACTGGTGGCAGCGGCGGGTTGTCATCATCAGCAACTTCCTTCGACTCCAACCTTTACAGTATGTAGTAGCACGTAGCCACCGGTGGTACATACCCGCTCTAGAGCGGGTATGTGTCACAGGGGATGCGAGATGGCGGTACTTGGAGTGTTCACTCCAATGGACGCACGAGTGGACGGACTGACAGACTAGAAGACGGACGGACAGATGGACGGACGCGTGGACGTATACGGACGGATGGGTGCATGGACAGGTGGACATTCTGACAGACACTTCGCCCCACTCGTCATCATTCCCTACTTGGATACACTGCATTTTTTTACTCTGACTGTGCGCTTAATGATCTTTAGGGGCCACGTTGCGTGAACACATTGCTTACACTGTCAGCTGTATACTTTTTTATGAATCTCGTAATTCTTTTTCTCGATTGTTGTGAGGGTGGCCGAGAGAGGGCGTTACGTGACGGCGTCATCATCATCAGGACTTGGCCGAGAGAGGGCACTACGTGACGGCGTCATCATCATCATTGGGACTGGAGTGGTGGGGGTTGCGTGTGTGGGGAAGGGGGAGTTCGGGCTGGTTGGAAGGTGTGGCAAGACGTAGCGGTGTGTGGTGTGCGATTTAGGGTTAGCGCGTGACAAGTGGGGGCTCGTCCGGGATGGCTTCAGGCCCGACAACAAGCGGATGACATGCCTAGGCTCCAAGGTCTCGTTGAAGAGCTGTTGCTGGGCACCGACGGCTCCGCCATGGAGCTCGAACGAATCGCGGCTGTCGTGCGCGATCGAGTGATGGCAACGCCGCTGCCCACGGCTCCGCACGTGGGAGCATGGACTGGGGTCGCTAACACTGGCGCGGTCCCTCGGGCCACCGACGACTCTGCGCCTCGGCTCGCCGCTGCGCACCTCCCCCGCTACTCCGGTGCTAGAGACTTGCAGTCACCGGAGGTGTTTCTTGAACGTTTGGAAAACTTCTGCCTCGTGACGAGGGTCGCCGCCGATAAGCGACTGACACACGTGGTACCGGCTGCCCTCGAGGGGGGCGCGAAGTTGTGGTGGCGGTTCGTGCGCGGGTTCGACTCGTGGGAGCAATTCACTGCCGCCTTCCGCTCCGAGTTCTCGTCGATTGACGCGAAGCGTCGCCTGAAGGCGGAGCTCGAACAGCGCACGCAGCGCCCGGAAGAAAATTTGAAAGAGTTTATATATGCGATCGCTACGTTTTACGACCGCATCGGGGAAGAGGTCTCCGCCGCCGAGAAGGTGCAGCGCGTACTGAGGCAGATGCACCCTCAGTTGCAAGATTTGGCGGAGGGGCATGCCTACAACGACCTCGCCGAGTTGGTGAAGGCAGCCGACGGCCTAATGGAGCGGGCTTGGCGTCGCCTCCAGTACAGACCACCGCCACTTCCGAGCAACCAAGTAGCCAGAGATCTGGCGTTCCGCCCTAGCCAGGCCCCCGACCATCGCTCACTGCCGCAGCCGAACACTATGGCGACGGCGTCGTTCGCTTCGTTTGCTGCTGCCCCACCGGCACCGCCGACTTATCACTGGCCACTGCATACAGCTGCGCTAGACCCGTCGTACTGCCGGGACCGACAGTACTCGTGCGACACAGCGCCTCCGTTCTCACCCAACGGGCCGGGACCGATGCCGCGGCAGGAGCCCGCGAGTGGAGCCATGCGTGTGCAGTGCCATCGCTGTGGTGGATTCGGCCACATATCTCGTAACTGTGCCACGGGTCGACAAATGGGGCCACCCGTTTGCTTCCGGTGCCAGCGATCGGGTCACCTGCAAGCACAGTGCCTGGGAAACCAGTGGCGGTAGGTGCTGCCCCGGCGGGCACCTACGGCAGTGCGCACAAAGTAGCGACCACAGCCGGTGGCAAAGAGCCCCTTATGGACGTCCGTATCGGGTCGTCGACGTTCAAGGCCCTGCTAGATACAGGCTCAAGTGTAAGCTTCTGCGGACCGCACGCCGCGGCGGCGGCCAAAGCCTCTGGAGCGAAACCCAAGGCAGACGTACGCGTGCTGCGTTTGGCATCAGGCTGGTCGCAGTCAACCATGTCTCTGAAGTGCCAGATCGAGTGGGCTGCCGGTTGCCGCAGACAGCAGTTTTTGTGCGTTCCTGACCTGTGCCGTGACGTTATCCTTGGTAGGGATTTCCTGACGGTGAGTGGCATCTCTCTGCACGTGTCACTTGGTGGGTGGACTGTCGGCACAGAACCACAAAGAATTGTGCCTTTGTCAAGGCCGTTAAGGAACAGCCAGAGGCAGTGGATGATTTTGGAGACAGTCTGCGCTGCATTTTTGCTGAGGGCGATGCCAGTGTGTGTGCCAGTGTGCCGGAGGCGACTGCAGCCTGCAATGTGATCATTCCCGGCCACTCGTCGGACCTATAACCACGCATGAAACACATTTTAGAAGAGTTCAGCGAAATCTTCACCACAACACCGGGCTGCACAACCCTGGCAGAGCATCGCATAGACACGGGAGACAACCCACCTGTCCGATGCAAACTGCGACCAGTGAATGCCAAGAAGCAGGCCATCATGGACAACTGCTTTCAAGACAAACAACCTCATCCGCCCTAGCCAAAGTCAGCATGCCAGTGCTCCAGTCCTGGTTGAGAAGAAGTCTGGTGGCTACCGCATGGCCGTGGATTACCGCCAGCTGAATGCACGCACTAAGGTGCCAGTCTACCCCATGCCGAGGACTGATTGGTTGCTGGCACAGCTGGGACGAGTCAGGTGGTTCTCAAGTTTTGATCTTTCACAGGGTTTTTTTTTCAAATCCCTGTTCAAGAGCAAGATATTCCAAAGACAGCGTTCATTTGCCATCGGGGAACCTTCGAGTTCATGAGAATGCCCTTTGGAGTTGCCGGAGGTCCTGCCACGTTTC
Organism: Rhipicephalus annulatus; assembly: GCA_013436015.1. Classification (NCBI taxonomy): domain Eukaryota; kingdom Metazoa; phylum Arthropoda; class Arachnida; order Ixodida; family Ixodidae; genus Rhipicephalus; species Rhipicephalus annulatus. The sequence goes on along the minus strand of WOVY01003310.1, from coordinate 50,131 downwards.
AGACCCTGATGGACCGACTACTGGAGGGAATTAATCACCAGTTTGCCATGGCGTTTCTCGATGATGTCCTGGTGTATTCGGAGACCCTAGAGGATCATCTTCAGCATGTTCGGGAGGTGTTGAAGCGGATAAGTTCGGCACAGCTGACCATTAACCCAGAGAAGGTGCACGTGTGCTGTCGATACCTTAAGTTCCTTGGCCATGAAATATCGCCCGGGCAGTGTAGGCCGGACAAGGAAAAAGTGCGAGCGGTGCTGGACTATCCTCAACCAACAACACTCAAACAGCTGCAGGCCGTCCTGGTACTAGCAGGCTATTACAGAGGGTTCATACCTCAGTTTTCTATCACTGCACGCCCACTCACAGAACTCCTTAAGAAAAACCAACGTTGGCGGTGGGAGCTGCAGCAAGAGGAAGCCTTTAGAGCACTTAAGCAGTCCCTGGCCGACGATGTTGTTGTAAACTTGCCGGACCTTAACAGACCATTCGTGGTGGAAACAGACGCCAGTGGAGTCGACATTGCAGCGGTGCTTCTGCAGGCAGCCGAGAGTGATGCTCAACTGCGTCCAATAAGCTTCATTAGCAGGGTCCTCACTGAGGCAGAGCAGCGCTATGCAGTGCAAGAATGGTAGTGTCTGGCTGTGGTGTGGGCAGTGGACAAGTTCCGACCATACCTTGAATTCACCGAGTTTGAGGTACACTGTGATCACTCGTCACTGTCCTGGGTGTTCACCACAGACCAGGCCTCACCACGTGTAAAGCGTTGGGTTTTGCGGCTGCAAGGTTTCAACTGCAGAATCAAGCACAGGCGGGGTCTTGCAAATGTGCCAGCCGACGCCTTGAGCAGAGCTCCCCTTCAGCACCAGGAAGTTCCAAGCTCGAGTCTACACGAGACGCTGTTCCCTATGGCTGTTCCAGAGCCCAGCCCACAATTCAGCTTTGAGGCAGCTGCTGTAGCATCTGAAGTGGACGACACTACTGTCTTGAATGATGCAGGGCTCCTCGCCCAGGAACAAGAGCAGCACTCCATACTGTCAAAACTACGAACTGCGATGAAGGGAGGGAAGCTTTCGCCCACTGACAGTGATCAACCTTTGATCAAAGACCTGGCGGAGACGACCGAGATGGAAGAAAGTGAGTTGCTTGTACAGCACCGAGGGAACAGGAAAGTACTTGGCTACCAAACCATGTCTGCAACTTGGTCCTGCGACTGTCCCATGACCACCCGATTAGCGGCCACTCCGGCTTTTTTAAGACCCTCAAACGCGTTTCTCAGAATTTCGTGTGGCTGGGTATGCGCTCGGACATATCCAAGTATGTGCGATGCTGCCAGGTTTGTCAGCGCACCAAAGCCCACCGGCAGAAGCCAGAAGGGCTGATGAGCAGTCAATGGGCCACTGCCCCTATGGAACAACTCAGCATGGACGTAATTGTGCCCTTGCCTATGACGCCTCGACGCCACAAGTACTTTCTCGTGGTGATTGACAAGTTCACCAAGTTCATTGAACTTTTTCCATTGCGGGCAGCAAACAGCAAGAGTGTGGTGGCCTGCATGATGCAGGTTTTTTTGCAGACATGGCACACCTGTCTCCATTTCAAGTGATAATGAAAAGCCGTTTGTAAGCAGGTTGTGGAAGGGCCTCCTTGAGCATTGGGGCATACAAGACCGACACACTGTTCCGTACCGCCCTGTCGGGCAAATGGTGGAGCTGGTGGAGTGCCACAATGGCATTATCAAGCAGTGCCTTAGGGCTTATTGTTCCAACCACAAATACTGGGACCAGCACATCCCTGAAATCGCCCTGGCCATGCGCAGGCAGGCGTTGTCACGGGCTACACGCCTGCCTTCCTCTGTTATGGCCGGGAGCTGAGAACCCCATGGACACAGGCTGAGGCCAATGACGACGCGGAGCCTCCTGCGACAGCATACCGTGCATTTGCTACTCAGGTCTCCAAGTGTCTGCAGTAGGTACTTGACTTCTCCAGGACACACCAAAACCACATGTGGCGCGCCCAGAAAACTCGCTACGACCAGCACAGGCGGCCACTGACAATACAGGAGGGTGATCTTGTTCTGCTCGAAAGCCACTCCCTCAGCGATGCCACCAAGGGCTTTTCCTCGAAGCTTGCACCCCGGCGTTCCGGTCCCTTTCGGGCAGTGAGACGTGTAGGACAGAATGACTTTGTTCTAGTGGACCCCAAAACGGGTCGTCGCCACGGTGTGAGACACGCAGATCAGCTGACACTGAACCATGACGCTGCAGGCGATGTGTAGTGGTGGCTTCACATTTTGAGGGGGGGGAGACCTGTGAGGGTGGCCGAGAGAGGGCGTTACGTGACGGCGTCATCGTCATCGGGACTTGGCCGAGAGAGGGCACTACGTGACGGCGTCATCGTCATCATTGGGACTGGAGTGGTGGGGGTTGCGTGTGTGGGGAAGGGGGAGTTCGGGCTGGTTGGAAGGTGTGGCAAGACGTAGCGGTGTGTGGTGTGCGATTTAGGGTTAGCGCGTGACATTGTATTAGGTCAAAGCTATTTCCATACAAATATCGGAATGCTTCTTCTCATCTGCTGTCTCTATTCTTCCTTATGCCATGTTCGCAAAATTGCCGGTGCTCGTCGGGCCACCCCGATGGACTTTTGCGAAGATTCCATCAGATTTTCTTCAAAACTAGACTTCACACCGCTGTCACCGCTATACCGACTTCAGTGCCATGACATTTCTACATGTACAACAGTGAAACAGCCTGCGCCGCGTTATTTCCACTCTACACTATTTTTAAGCTTAAGGTAATGTATAGGTTTACAAAAAAAACACCAGGCTTGCGCGGAAGGCATAGCACAGTCACAGGTAAAGCTAGAAGAGCAGCCTTTCAGAGCCTTTTCTAAACACTCATTGGACAACTGCTGCAAGTACAGTTCCTTGACACCCACTAGGGCATTAATAATAAAAATTTTCCGTAGTAGGCCGGGATTCGCTATGCTACTTTTCGTCATTTTTCTGAGAATCATGTTATCCGCTAAACGCTAAACGCCTGCAAGGAATTTCGTGCCGATTGTTCATGCAGTAGCTGATGACGATGAGGAATTATGCCTGAAGCGGGTATGCGCCCCAGTTAATACCTCAACAAAAACAAGCTTTTGTAACGGGTTGGAGCATTAGACGACCTACTCGTCAAGCTATTCACATTATGTGACACCTCGTTGTTCTTCTGGTGTTCTAAAACGTTTCATTACTCACATTAACGCGACTCCTTTCCCGACATTAAGCCTGCCTAAGGCAAGTTTGCCCACAAGCCACAAGCACCGGCGTAGCACAGTGGTAGAATACTGGGCTCGTACCCAGGTTAGCTGGGTACGAGCCCCACCGCTGAGCCCCACCGTGTCTTTGGTGCTAGGTTTTTCTTTTTTTCTAATTTCGCGCGATGTGAGTACGGACACCGGCGGCGGCGGCGGACAACTGCGCGTGACCCCAGTTGTGATTTCATAAAAGTTTTCTCTGTAAAACAACCGTGTACGGTAAAGTAGGGTACTTTTGACCATATGGTATTTCCAGAAAACTGGTGGGCGTTCCTGGCTGATGCTCGCTTTCTGCAGTAGATTCTCGCGTGGCTCTTTTGCTTCGGCTGCGTTGTCTACAATAGCCTGTGGCCGCACGTTTCAGCTCACTACGGCGTTGAAAAGAGTGGTATCGAGGTATTGTGTGAAAGCCACTATGAAGTGACATTTCCGGTATGCCTTTACTAGACGTGCGCTGTGATTGTAAGTGGTCTTTGACATCAGCAGGCGAGTGAAATACAAAAGAGAATGTTTCTAGTCGTCGTCTGCTCGAGTTTTCAACATTAGGAGCTCACAAGGTCTCTCCCCGTCCACAAATTTGTATAATTATTGTTACAATCGCCTCAGTAATCATCGCTACACACATGTCGGTGCTTAATAGGGCTGTCCAAAAAGTGCCGTAGGACCCCTTCAGCCGTGTGTACAGAAAGTTTGGGCGGCGATTTGTTACAGCGAAAACTGTTATGAGATCAAACCACGGGTCATGCGTGGCGCCATACTTGTCCGCCGCCGCCGTCGCCGGCATCCGTGACCGCTATCGCGAATTAAGAAAAAAAAACCTAGCACCAATGACACAGTGGGTTCCGAACACGGGTTCACTGCATGCCAGCCCAGCATTCTGCCAGTGAGCCGCGTCGGTGCTTGGGACTTGTTAGTAAACTTGCTTTAGGCAGGCTTGATGCCGGGAAAGGAATCGCGGGAGGGAATCGCGACAAGTGGGTAGTCCAATGCTCCAACCCATTACGCTTGTTTTTGATCACCTATGAAGTGTGGCGCATACCCGATTCAGGCACGATTCATATGGTGGTTTTGGGACGTTAAACCCCACATATCAAATCAATCAATTCAGGCATAATTTCTCGGTGTGGTCAGCTACTGCATGAACAATTGGCACAAAATTCCTTGCAAGTGTTTAGCGGATACCATGACTCTCAGAAGAATGACAAAAAAAGCATACCGAATGCTTGTATACTATCCAGAATTTATTAATATTGTCACGTTACACCTTAACTGTAACCTGTAGATAATGGCACACAAGGACGTCAAACTGATTCGAACAACGGCAGTATGACTATTCTTTTTCTCTGCACGCGCATTTTTGTCCTCTTCTGAACAGCGGCACATACAAACATGCCAGCATCTGTGGAAATACTTTCCGAACTTGTACTAGTGGCATTACTCCCATCCCAAAGGACATCGTCCCGATGTCATAACATAATTACCAGATGAAAAGAAAACACGTACGATAAGCAGCACACAAGGGGTTGTTCACAATCACTGTAAGTCTACTCAAGGGAGTGTGACGAATAGTCAGCGTTGGTAAAATGGTTTTATCCTCGAAACATGGAAGACGTGTGGCTGTTATGAACGGCGGGATCGACGAATCATGTCCTCGTCAAGAACCTCGTAGTTCACTTCGCTGAGACGACGGAGAACTCTATAGGGACCAAAATAGCGGCGTAACAACTTTTCCGACCGGCCCCGTTGTCGAATAGGAGTCCACTACCATACTCGTTCTCCGGGTTGGTAAGAGACATCGCGACGACGAGCGTTGTACCGCAGCGAGTCGATGCCTTGTTGCTTATAGATTCGTTTGACTACAAGCTTACGAGCTGCGTCTGCCAGTCTGATAAATTCGTTCGTCTTGACACTGGTGTCTGTCTGGTAGAAGCATGGCATCCAGCATTGTAGTGACCTCCTTGCCGTGAAGCAACCAGGATAGTGTGAATCCAGTTGTTTCTTGCACAGCGGTGTTGTAAGCGAACGTGACGTAAGGGAGGATGTCATCCCAGTTTTTGTGGTCTTGGTCAACGTACATAGATCGCATGCCGGCGATCGTCTTGTTTAGTCGCTCTGTAAGGCCGTTGCTTTGTGGGTGGTATGCTGTAGTTTTTCGATGTACTGTACCGCTAAGCTGCATGAGGTCTTGTATCATCCGGGCAGTAAAGCTGTGCCACGATCAGTTACGACAACTGCTGGTCCTCCATGTCGGAGGACGATGTTTTTCATAAAAAAAGTGGGCAGTCTCAATGGCGGTGCCACGTTGTAATGCCTTCGTTTCGCAGTAGCGCGTCATGTAATCAGTAGCGACTACAGTCCAGCGGTTGCCGTCACGAGACTTGGGAAAAGGTCCGAGTAGATCCATGCCAATTTGTTGGAACGGTTGTGCCGGAGAAGCGACGGGCTTCAAAAAGCCGGCTGGGCGCTGATGTGGTATTTTACGGCGCTGGCGCTAGTGACACGTCTTCACGTAATGCTTCACGTCTCGACTGAGCTTAGGCCAGTAGTAGTGTTGGCGAATCCGAGCCAAGGTACGTGTGAATCCCAAATGGCCTGAGGAAAGCTCATCGGGACAGGCGGACAAGACATGAGCTCGTAACGCTGGCGGGACAACGAGCAGGTACTCAGTCACGTACCTAGCACCTCCACCAGTGTCACATTACACCGTAACTGTAACCTGTAGATAATGGCACACAAGGACGTCAAACTGATTCGAACACTGGCATTATGATGATGATGATGAACCGTCAGCTTTGCTGGCACTCGCCCACAAAGGGGGATCGGCCAAGAACCGGGCAGCAGGATCATCAAGTGTACTAATTCAGGCATTCAGGTAGTCTCGTAGCCATAAATAATAACAATAGGCTAAGAGGGTAATCTCTTTGTTGCCCTTATGTACTCGCACACAGCAGATAAAGCCTCCCTGTGGCTATAACCTAATTCAATCCCTCCGAAGGATAAAATTAGTTCCACGTTTATTTTTAAACCTAGCTTCTCAATTGGTTCGACCAGGTATCTTTTCCTTTGATAAGCATAACGTTGACAGGATAAAAAGAAATGATCTATTGATTCTGATTCCTTGCAAAAGAGAGATAACGGAGATGCTGTTAGTCCAGCTTTATGTAGGTAGTAATTCAGATGCGGATTTCTGCATCGTAATCTGGTGATTGTAATTTCTAACTGCCGAGATACACACGACTGTTTGTTCCAGCAATATCTTAGATGTACGAAGTCTCTGACTTTATCCAATGATAATTTTTCTATTTCTTTGTGCAAACAAGCCTTTCTGTATCAGAGTGCTGTTACGTATGCGAAATCAGGTAAAATAAGTAAGAGTGGTCCATTTAAAGATGCTTTGGCTAACGAGTCTGCCATCTCATTTGGATAAATCCCGCAGTGGCCGGGTATCCATAGCAATTAAATTTTTTTCAGGTTTTCTCGTAATAAACTGCTAATCATACTCAATAATGACAAATTTTTGGCTGTAGATAGTGCAGTGCATACTGACAGAGAATCGGTAAGTATGACCGCTTCTGATTCGCTTGCAGGAAGTTTACGGAGCGCTAGAATTATAGCAAATAATTCAGCGATGAATATAGGCGTGTAATCTGGTAATCGAACTGAGAAAGACCAGTCGAGAGAAGTACAGAAGATGCCTATTCCAGCCTTTTCGTTCAATACGGATGCATCCGTCGCAATAATGTTGTTTATGGACAGATGAGTCAAGTAATATGTTAACCGAATATTTAAATATTGAAGGGGCAGTTGTTTCGCATTAGAGGGGAAAATATCATCAAACTTAATTTCAAGTTTTGAGTTAGGTGTCTTCGTTATACAAATCTGATAAATATTTACATTGAGAGGCTCTAGCAACGCTTGGACGCACCTAATCTGAGGGGAGTGTAGTCTAGACCATTGTGTTCCAAAGAATGCGGTTTGTTCTTGAATAAAAACGTATGAAGCTTATCGCAGAGGCGAATTGTATATTTTTAAGAAAGTTTGAAGGGTAAGTATTCTAAACCGAGTTAACAAAGGTGGAAGGCGCCCTTCCACATACAAAACATTATTTGCCACAAATTTTGGGAGTCCAAGACACAAGCGCAAAGCTTCTCTTTCTAACAATATTAATTGTCTCATCTTGTAAGCCGCGCTGCCTGAAAATAATACACTCCCGAATTCCATAATAGGCCGCACATACATCTTGTAAATCATTATCAATGCACTCCTACGCAATCCTATTTTTCTGTTTCCCAATTTGCGTAACCACCCCAAGGCACGTGACGCTTTACAGCCAACCTCGTCTATATGGCTTTTCCAATTTAGCGTCCTATTATATACGATGCCTAGGTATTTCAGGAAATCGACCGGGGGAATGAGCTCGGTACGATACATCAGGGAAATGTTGACACGATCCTTAAAAGAGAATGGCAACATCGCACTTTTTTGACGTTCAATGACATATGGATATTGTCAAGCCATCCTTCTAGCATGTTCATGTAATTCTGTAATGCCTGATACAATGAGTGTAGATCACTGTTTGTTGCGAAGAAAGCAATATCCTCTGCATATACGTAAATTTGGATATCCTGATGAGTTAGAATAGAACTTAGTAATATGTTGAATAACACCGGGGATAATACTGAGCCCTGAGGTACACCTCGTGTCTGCTGATATTTTTTAGAAGAGCATCCATCCAAGAAGCAATAAAATTCTCTGTCTTTCACAAACTCTGTAATCTATGCTGTTATGTATTTTGGAAAGCGATGTTCTTGCATCTGCTGGATTAGGATAGGATATTCCATTTTGTCGTACGCTTTAGCTAAGTCTAGAGTGACTAGTGCACAGTATTCGCGGCGATGCCGAGCCAGCTGTATGCGACTTTCCAAATCCACATGTGCACACCAAATGGAGTATCCTGATCTAAAGCCAATTTGTCTGGGGTTTAGTATTGTATGTTCATTGATGTAGTTTATTACACGGGCATTTAAGACTCTCTCTACAAGCTTGACCAGGTTAGATGTCAATGAAATAGGCCTTATATTATCCAGAGTAAACTCCATTCCCTGTTTCTTAAGTATCGGAATTATTTTGGAAAGCTTCCAATCGGCCGGAATCCAAGAATTTTTCAGTGAATAATTAATTATATTATGGATTTCATGTGGCAATATTTCGTATAGCACTTTAATCATTGTAGACGTCACCCCATCAGGTCCGGGAGCAGCGGACGGTAAGCTCTTCCTCACATCTGCCAGTTCAGCTAAAGATACCTCCTGGAAATCACAATCCACTCTTAACTTCACCATGGACTTTGGCATAATTGTCGTAAACCTGGTTTGCAAGCCTTTAGCAATATTTCCCAAGAATTAAGAGAGTTCGCGAGAACACATAATGTTAGAATGACTGCTTTCTGTCTGTGGAATCATTTTTCTCGCACGTAAAAACCTGAAAAGCATTTTCTTATTTTCAGACTTAGACAGATAATTCAATTTATTCATATCATAGTCTTATTTTGCTTTGCGCACTAGACGCTTAAAATTGGCGGCCATGAATTTATAATCACTCCAATTTTCGGGGCATTGGTTAATTAACAGCTTTTTCCAAGCTGCTTTTTCCTTTCTATACCCCCTGACACATTCAAGATTCCACCACGGGCTAAAAGATCCCGCTGTGTTCAAGTTTACAGTAAACGTTGAATTTTTTAGTGATCGTTTCAGCACCGCACATAGACTCATAGCTCTAAGGTCTTCCTGCATTTCCTCGCGCAAAGTTAACGCAGATTTTAAGTCTTTTTGTAATTTAGCATAATTTACGAATGAGCCAACTTTCCCTGCCAAACTAAACCTTGGGAACTTAATTTCAAACGTAATGAGAAGGTAGTCGCTGTTTGTAGCCCAATCTAATATATTGCACGAGGATATGCTTAAAGTGGAGCTGGAAAATGTTAAATCAATAGTCGATTTAGAGTTACCTCTTACAAATGTAGCAACGTGTGAGTTCAAGCAGGAAAAGTTATTATCAATCGTCCATTCCCACAAACGTCTTCCGCATACATCAGATTTAAAGCCCCAAGACACATGGTGTGAATTGAAATCACCACACAGCACTATTTCTTTTCTGCATGAAGCTACCATAATATCGAACCATCTCGTGTCTTGAACTCCTGCAGGAAAGTATACATTTGCAAAAGAGAAAGGCGAGCAGTCTGGTAGTGTTATGTCTAACACCAGAATTTCGTAATTCGTATCCATACACTGATACGATATCTTGGCTCTGTGACTAAATTTAGTTGATATTAAGAAAGCCAGACCGCCACCTCTACTCGGCCGATCCAGCCGTATTAATAAATAATTTTTCATGTAACATTTTTTACCTCTATTATTCTCAGTAGGTGAGGTGTAGGCATTTGACTCACGGCAGCAGTCAGTATGGCATGAATGGGCATGAAGTTAACGTATCGATCGACAACACTGTGCCATGCCTGCCACGGAACGCGTCTGACAACGCTCCCTTCGACGTACACATCTTGCGCCGGCTCGTTAACAAGCCCTCCTAGAGAACTGGTGTCGCCAAGATACGCCCCATGTACCTCTGAGCAAGCTCCTCTAACATCATTCACTCTGTGGCATTTATATTCGCTTTCGAGCTTTTATACGAAAGACGTCTCCCCTTGAGGAGCTCAAAATATAACAACGCAAAAAACCTAGAACATCCCGTGTGCTATGTAACAGAGTTAAATCACGCAACATGTTCTTTCAATCTTGTCTAGAAAGAAGGCGCTAAGATGATTTCATGGTGTTCAAACCTGAACTAAATAAAATGAAGTCAGATAATAAACGCGACAAGCACGAATAATAAATTGTTACACTGCAGGATTTCGCCATTCTCTGACCACTTATCCAAAACAAAACACGCTATGATGCTAGACACAGGTTTGTCACATTGAAACCTGGAGACATTGTTTTCTTTGGACGCCTGTGCAAAATAAAGAATTATACACTAATTTTTTGTCCAGGTATAGTGGACTATACGCCACAGTGAGATATTTGAGTGACGTGACATTCGTCATCGCCAAAATGACCCCTGACAACCAACGATCACGTCAAATTCAAACAGTGCACGTTACCCGGCTGAAGCATTATCATAATCATGCTTTGTAACTCACTCAGAGAGATTCGTTTCAACCCGGAGAAATTTTTACGCTGCAGGAATTCATCGACGCCAAGAAGAGCAAGAGATAGACGGGCACACAAGCAGCAGGCCGTTGTGGGGCTGGCCGTCCTGTCTCTTGCACTACGCTGCGCATCTCTGACTTTTTACCTGGTAAATACATTCAGTTCATTGTTACGTTATGCGTAAGTTCACTGCTGCATCGGGCAAGCCAAATCTCATGTGAAAGGTGACGAGTTAGGTAATGAACGAAATTTCTATAACACATAATGTTACGCTTACACAAAGCGGGCTATCAGGTATCAAGCGGGCTATCGGGCTATCAGCGCACTGAATTCTCATTTTGTAGATGTTGGTTTATCTTCCTAACCCAATGTTGGTTGAACAGCGCTCACGTGACGAGGACAAAGATAAAGAACACAGACAAGCGCTGACTCGCAACTAACTCCCTCAAGCTTCCATTCATAGCCAGTCGGTCACTCCAACGGAATATATATCAAATCGGTGTTTTACTCTATGCTTGGCGACTACCGATGAGCGGGAAGTCCAGAAAATGTCATCGTTAGACGACAGTTGTGTTGCTGGAACAGACGGTGTAAAGATAAAGTCGCTGAACGCCAGTAACAAATATGCATACCTCTTGCATATGTATGTAATCTCAGTATTTTCTAGTGTCGTTTCCTCAAATCAAACAAACCTGGCCCGAGTGACTGTTATTCATAAAAGTTACCCAATTCACAATATGAATAGCTATTGGCCGATTTCCGTAATATTAGTTTACGCGTATATTGTCGAACACGTTATAAGCAAGATATTTTGTGTGTTTTTTATTTATCAAGAAAATATCTTCACAAGAGTAATATTGTTTTTGTAAAAATAAATCATAAGAATCAGCTTTACTTCAAATCAAAGAACAAATTCTTGGCAATATTGAAAGGTGAATGGTACCCGTCGGTATGTTTCTTGGTTTTCAGAAAAGCCTTCGATTGCATACAACACAACGTTCTTTTCGAAATATTACATCACCATGGTATTCGTGAAGTCGCAGGATGTTTTATAACTAAAAAGTTATCTAATGGCAAGAACACAGTACACTATGATGAATGGTGCTACCTCTGAAGTTCAGTCTAATAAATATGGCATATACCTTATTCCATTAAATATGGCGTACTGCAGAACGCCGTCTAGGAACCTGTTCTACTTTTGTTCCATAATAATGGTATTGTACATGTACAAGGCTACTCTAATATATCATATATCGATGACACTAACGCGCTTTTTTCAGAAAGAGAAATGCACAATCATTTTTAACAAGCCAATACCTGGCTGCAACAATTAAAGTAGCATGCTAGAAACCCGCTTTCCAAGCCGACCTCTCCTCCTTCTTCTCATTAAACACATTCTTCGTCTTCTTCTTAGAATTGTCGCTTAATGCAAATAAATTTCAAATAAACTTAAAGAAAACAAAATACCTACTCTTTACATCCAAAGTAACGAACACGTTTTCTCAACCTCCGCTACAATTTCAAAAAGCAAATATATAACAGTGAAGCGAAGTCAAATTATTGGGAGTCACACTCCATGAGAATATGTCCTGGTCACCACATATAGACTTTCTAAAAAGTAGTAATCCTCGTACTGTAGGAGCACTGAACGTGTCGCCATATTCTCTACCAACAAGAGCGAAGCACCATATTAATAATGCACTAGTACATTCCCGTTAAACATACTGCCCTCTAGCTTGGTTTACCAATACGCAGCATTACGTAGGATAACTTCAAACACTTCAAACCTATTCACTACGGGCAATAAAAAAATTTAGTACGTACGGTCAGCACCGAAATGCACTATGGCAAATATAAAATATTGCGTATTGAATCTTCTTACAAATACGCTATTCATCGAGATTATACGGCATTTTCAGAATCACCAACATTCCTTTCAGAGTGATTTCCATGCAAAAACAAGTGGCTTTTCATTAAACTATTTTTCTCTCTTTTAAGAGGATAGGATTTCGCTAACAGTTTGTCACACATACCACATAAACCACATCTACATATACCACGTATTAACAAAACACGGTGAAGAAAAACTTGCGGTGCAAATGTTTAACCTCCTGAAAGACTATGCCTCAACTATAGATCTCCTAAATTCTGCAATTACAGAGCTAGAGCATTTTAAAAAACGACTAAGTAATGATTATTTTTAGAGGACTAAAACAAATGTTATTCTACGAACACAAAGATTCCACATCAATGTTGTTTTGTTTTTTTTTCTTTTTTTCGCATGTGGCTTGTGAGTTTTGCCGGGTTATTCCTTAGCTGCGTTGCATTCATTTCTTTTTTTCTTCCTTAAGAGTTATACGTGCATTGTTTTGACATGTATGTACTTCTATTTTTTAAGTGCTCACCAAGTACCTGTGAAACTGTATAACAATTTTTATTATTGTATTTATTCAATCTCTACAAATTGTACACCGTATTCATATAAAACAAATGTATAGAATTGATTTCTGTGTGCACTCATATGGTCGTAAATATTATCATACTTCAGCTGTTGCTGTATGGGTGGCTCAGCCCAGTCATGCAATGTGTGCATATAGTCGTGTCTCCTTGGACGATTTTAATGTTAGTCTAAATAAACTAATAAAAAAGCAAAACTTAGTTGCAAGGCATCATTCATCCGGGTGTTTCGTGCTGAGACAACTGGCGTCATAATCAACGTAACGGTAGGCTAAATATTTGCGCCTGGTGAAAATTTTATGAAAAGCGAGTTCACGTTAGCTCCAGTTGAAGCATGAATTTTCACTAAAAAATAGAGAAAGCCACATGAGCGTTGACAATAAAAGTACCTACTGTGCTCTAATTCACTTTCACTTCAATTCACTTTATTACCTTAAAGACGTCGGTGAGGGGGTATTACATAAGGGGTGGGTTAACAAATGGAGGTTACAGAGAGTGATCTTCTGACAAACATTATGCATTTATGTTTTGCGCGCAAACGTTGATGAACACAGGATGGCTCACGGGGAAGGCCATTCCATTCGACTGCTGTGCGAAGAAAAAATGAGGCAGCAAAAGTAGTAGAGCGAGCGCGTGCACGTGCGATTGAAAAAGGATGGGTTGTGCGGTGAGATATGCGCGTTGGTGGGATGATGTAAGGTGCTTGATTGAGCGAACCGGGAAAAAAACTTGTTAATCAAACAGAGGCTGGCGATGCGGCGACGCGCAGAAAGAGTAGCAACATCCATGTCACGTTTTAGGGATGATATACTTATGTCGTATGAATATGAAGAGTGAATGAACCTAGTGGCACGATTTTGTACAGATTCTATTTCGTTTATTAGGTATATCTGGTGCGGGCTCCAGATGGGCGCTGCATATTGTAGTTTAGGTCTGATGAGCGATTTGTAAGCCAGACGCTTTATGTCTAGTGGTGCGTGACGCAAATGACGTTTTAGGAAACCGAGGGATCTGTTCGCGGATGATATGATGTTGTTGATGTGTGCGCAGGAAAAGTCAGATGTTAAGGTGACGCCTAGGTATTTATATGACTGAACTTGTCCGATGGCGGAATTAGAGATTACGTATAAGAATGATTAAGGCTTACGCTGGCGTTGAAATGAGACGAGTTTGCATTTAGTAGGGTTAAGCTTCATTAACCAAAGATCACACCACTGTTGCACGAGATCAAGATCCTGTTGGAGTGCAGTTTGATCAGAAATGTTAGTAACTGTGCGATAAATGACACTGTCGTCGGCAAATAAACGGACATGGGAAGATATATGAACGGGAAGATCATTAATATATATTAGGAACAAGAGGGGTGCGAGTACAGATCCTTGGGGGACGCCGGATGTTACTGGGAGGGAGCTAGAACGGCTATTTTTAATGGAGATGAACTGAGAGCGGTTATTAAGAAATTGTGTGATCCGTGCAAGAATGTTGGGGTGCAGGTTCAGCTGGGAAAGTTTTAACAGTAGGCGTTGGTGTGGTACCTTATCAAGGGCTTTTGCGAAGTCGAGAAAGATTACATCGGTCTGAAAGTGACGGTCAAGAGAAGAGTGTATAACATGAATAAATATAGCAAGTTGGGCTTCACAGGATAATGATTTACGAAATCCGTGCTGGGAAGAATGAAAAAAGTTGTTGGTGTCAAGAAAGTGCATGATGTGAGACTATATGACATGTTCCATGATTTTGCAGGGGACGCTTGTTAGAGAGATTGGTCGATAATTTAGGGAAGACTGTCTGTTACCTGATTTGTGAAGTGGAATGACCTTTCCCTATATTTCTTATCTGAAAGTTTATTTGAATATTTCTTATTTGAAAGTTATAAGGTGTGTTCTTGAGATATATGGAAAAGATAGAGCATATACTATAGACCATTTTAGGCGCATTGCATGACTCGGCGATCGGATTTCCTTGAGGTTTAAGTGCAATATCTTTGTTTCTTCGATTTCGCAATATATGAGATATTTCTTAAGAAAACACCTACTTCACATTGCTGATGACGTCATACTTTATATCTATAATAATGCATGCTCTCGCCAAATACCGACCTCTTGTGCTTTGGTGAAGCAATGTGCGTCTACGTCAATTGAAGGAGCTTTGGCCTGGTTTGGCTGTTTTGTAGAAATTGTGGTATGCTACAGCCCGCAGTAAATTGGAAGTCAGCCTACAGAAATAATATTGTATTGTACGGCACATGAAGGCAGAACAATGAAGAACTACACAGACTAAAGCAATACACAGACTAAAGAGAAGCAATACACAGACTAAAGAGAACATAACAGAAAGTAACAAAAAAGTGACGAGCCAATAAAAAAATCCTGTTCGGTAAAAGCTTGAAGATTCTTCCTAATGTCCAATTTTTTCAAACATGGCTTTATTAAAATTTGCATCAAACTCACAGGAGAATGAAGGCTTGCCACGCAGTGGTCTATTAGCTAAGGTACTTGGCTGCTGACCCGCAGGTCGTGGGATCGAATTCCGGTTGCAACGGCTGCATTTCCGATGAAGGTGAGAATGCTGTATACGCCCGTGTGCTCAGATTGGGGCGCACGTTAAAGAACCCCAGGTGGTCGAAATTTGCGGAGCCCTTCACTACAGCGTATCACAAAATTATGTGGTTGGGTGAGACGTTAAACCCCATCTATCAATCAATCATGTTTCGCTTGTTCACATAGTCAGGTATCAAGAACTATCGGTAAACAATATCATACGTAATAATTGGCAAGTTGCTTTCAGACTAGCTACTTTGGCACTAATGTTTAAAGTGAGTGCTGTGACTCTGTCTATTAGCTGTGAAGGTGAGGTAATAATTTATTGGCATGTATAGAAGCTACGGGACAGCGTATTCAGGCATAATATTAATATTTTCCTTATTTTTTATTAACATATACTGCAGGTCCTACTAGGGCCCGAACAAAACTGGAACATAAATTAACATAAACAATACCAACAACAGCTAGCTCAAGCTGTAAAGTACACGTAAACCACAATCAAGCAGCAGGAGGAGTAATACACTTTATTATAAGAAACCAGCAGGTTTAGGTGGCCGGGCCTAAGCCTCCCATGAGGGGGCGTCAAGGGCTTGCCCCGACGCCGCCTCACGGGCCTGCTGGGTCACCCAGGTTTGTTCGTAAAGAGCGGGGCTCCGCAGAGCCTCGTGGAGCTTCGACGAAAGGGTCGTGGCGTTAGTGTGTCAAGCAGCAAAGAAAAATAATAAATGAACATGCCTCACAATTTAAAACACACAACATTATAAGTCATAAAGCATGCACATACAATATTTCGACAGATTGAGTAAATTGCACACTGTGCATAAAAAAGTGAAAACGGGAATCAGCTGCCAATAGAGCTTTTCAGCATTAACCTAACTTTGAATGTCCAACGAAAGGTTATTTAAAAACTGAACAAATGATTCTGATGTATTAGCGTTAACTACTTCTTCGGATAAATGATACCATAGTGATATTTAATGTAAAAAAGAGAATGTTGATGTATTTTGAGATTGCTAAAGGGCTGTTCAATTTTTTTGTTGTGCTTTGTACGACCAGACCACACTAGGGGCTCAGTTAAGTAGGTTTCATTGGGTATTAGGGGCGAAGCTTCATAAGGCGTAGGTCTGTCCATCCCTTGTATGTATGTATGTATGTATGTATGTATGTATGTATGTATGTATGTATGTATGTATGTATGTATGTATGTATGTATGTATGTATGTATGTATGTATGTATGTAGTACGTAGCCACCGGTGGCACATACCCGCTCTACAGCGGGTATGTGCCACAGGGGATGCGAGATGGGAGGGGGCGGTACTTAGAGTGTTCACTAGATGGACGCACAGATGAATGGACAGACAGACCAGCAGACGGACGGACAGACGGATAGACGCGTGGACGTACGGACAGATGGACACACAAACAGTCATACAGACATATGGATGAATGGTCTCACGGACGGACGCATTGACACACGGACGGACGCATGGATGGACGCATGGACGATCGCGCGGACAGACGGAAACAAGAACGAACGAACGGCCGAAAGAACGGACGGAAGCATGGACGGGCTGACGGACGCTTCGCCCCACTCATCATCATTCACTCCATGAATATGTTGTGATTCTTTATAGTGACTGTGGTACAGCTGATATAAAAATTTTGTGCGAGAGACAGTTCTGCGATGAGCTGGGTTTTTTTTTCTCAATATTTTCCTGTCGCGAAGAACGGACATGCTTGAAAAACTCGAGTATAGGGTGTATATAAACATCGAGGCAAAATTTTGCACTTTCTAATTTTCTGTTTAAGTACTTTTGATGCGGGCACCAGATCATATCGACAGATTCTAATTTCAGTCTGAATAGAGCTTTGTATGCAGGTGGATGATGTACGACTTGATTTCCGTTTCAAAAATGCGAGCTTTTTTAGCGCGTTCCTGCAATTATTTTTATGTCTTTTCCAAGTTAGACTTTTTCCAATTCCAACACCTAAATACTTTACTTGATTTGTTTTTATGTGAGCATTATTAATTCTATGAGAAACCTTTGAGGGTTCTAAGGGCTAAATATAATACACACCATCTTCGAAGTATTAAGTTTCAATCCCCATGTTTCACATCATACGCCAATTGAGTTCAACGTATCATTGAGTCCAGCTTGGATCAAATGGTCAGTCATATTAGCATATACAACACAATCGTCGGCAAGCAGTCAGATCTTTACAGGTGATTGAACAGACAAATAAATATCATTTACATAAACTAAGAACATTAAGGGGCCGAGTACCGAGCCTAGCTGCACTTCCGATTGAACATCCGGTGTATCGGAAACACAATCATTAACTGTGACATATTGTCTCCTTAAGGACAGATAACATGCTGTCCAACGAATAATGTTGGCTTCAATTCCCATTGAATGTACTTTAATTGTTAAATCAGCATGCGGAACAACATCAAACGCTTATGAAAAATCTAAAAATACTGCATCGATTTGACCCATCATGTTTACTCCGCTTAAAAACTTTCAATTGTATTATTATTATTATTATTATTATTATTATTATTATTATTATTATTATTATTATTATTATTATATTATTATTATTATTATTATTATTATTATTATTATTATTATTATTATTATCTTGGATTCCAGATCCACGAATCTTAACGTGCACTGCCATCGCGCACCACACGGGCATCTAGAATTTCACCTCCATCAAAGTGTGACTTCTACGGCCAGGATCAAGCTTGTGGCGTTCGGGTCAGCAGCCGAGAACCATAAGCACTGTTCCAGCAAGGCAGATGTTCTCGCATGTTTATATATGTGTGCATGATCTTCCTTTAAGGGGGCGAATGTTTGTCGCAGTGCCCCTTTCCTTACTTAGTCAATGCATGAAGCAAACTCTGCGCTCCACCCTCTTAGGCAACTAGGGGGTAGCATCGCCTAACCCCTCCCTCTGAGCGAATGTAGTGTATGCGAGCATTTTAATATCTGGAATAGTTTACTGCAGGTTCCTTCGATGTGCTTATAAAGATTAGCATATTTATTGTGCTGAAACTATCTTTCCTCTTTTTGGCTCAAGAACTTATGCCCTTACACAGCAGACCAATCTCTCCTGAAGCAAAATCACGTAGAGACGACATCTCTTCCCCTGTTTTCTTTTTCTTTATTCCCCAATAACTGTTGTTATCCCCTCACGTAATAAACAGAAAAAAATGTGATCCTTGGGGACTGTATATTTTTTATTTATTAGGAGTATAACAGCAATCACTAAGAACTTCGCATTTAGGTTTCTAATATTTTTCATTTCTAGTTCTTTATGGACAGTCAAAATAAGGTGCTTTTTATCATATTGCCACAAGGCAGTAGTGGGATTGGGGCATAAAGCGGTAGAGGGTCCCTGCCTAAAAGAGAGAGTACGAAGTGGATAGAGACTGGTCCCAGCCCGACAGTGTGCCAGGCATTGCCGTCGCGTGTAATCATCGTAAATATCTGCAAATATACGTTTCCTTGTAAGATTATTGGTGGAGGTGCTGGGTACGCCTACCTGGCTTTCCCTGCAAACCAACACGGAACTTCGGAGTGGTCGCCACCTTCATTTTCCTGCAATGGCTCAACAGGCGCACCCACAAGAGCAAAAGCAGCCGCAACAGCAGCCGCAGCAGCAGATTCCTGCCTCCAAGAAACCTCGGAACGTTCTCGGGCACAGGCAAGGACAAGGTGAATGTTGAAGATTGGGTCGCATTGTACGAGCGCGTGAGCGAATACTATAGGTGGGATTGATGCTGGCCAACGTTGTATTTTACTTGCGGGATACAGCGCTCACCTGGTATGAAACGCATGAGTCGGAGTTGACCAGCTGGGACGTTTGCAAACTGAAGCTTGTCGAGTTATTCAGCAGGCCATTTGGGCGACAGCAGGCCGCGAGGAAAGACCTGGAATGTCGCGTGCAGATATCGACAGAATCATATGTATCTTACATACAGGACGTATTGGGCCTCTGTCGAAAGGTGGACGAGTACATGAGCAAAACTGACAAAATCGCTCACATATTAAAGGGAATAGCCGATGACGCCTTCAATCTGTTGATCATCAAAGATTGCGCCACCGTCGACGCGGTTGTGAAGCAATGTCAGCGCTTCGATCACGCCAAGAACCGTCATATAACCCGCCAGTTTGCGCGTCTGCCTAATACTGCTGCCACTTCGACCTGCGAAGATAGCCCCAAGTTCACGCAAGCTACATCGTCCGAAAACGTCACTCGAATCGTTCGCAGCGAACTCGAAGCAATGGCTCCTGCAGCCATCGTCTCCGACGGTCCTCAAGACAACGCATCCACCGTCTCCCTCATCCAAGCCGTCGTTCGCCAAGAAATAGCAAATCTCGGCATCGCACCTGCTTGCGCTGTTCGCACTACCGAGACCTCGGCTTCTCTTAACCAGATTCCGGTGTACCCTTCACGCTATCCTTCCCGCTACCGGAACCCTGCTGAATGGAGAACGTCGGATGATAGACCGATCTGCTTTCACTGCTCTCGCGCCGGCGACATTTCACGCTACTGTCGCAATCGTTGGACATCCAATTAATCTTGGAACACTGGGACATGGCGTCGCTTTGAAGGCAATTCTCGCCGCTTTTCTACTCCGTACGATCCACAGCCTGCTCCTACTAACGTTCAGGGCCGAAGGTTCAACCGCTCACCATCACCCCAAGGCCGCCGATCTCTCTCGCCGATGATTTCTCGATCCAGCTCCCCTGCACGACCGGGACCCTCAACCTCGGGAAACTAGACCATGCAGCTCCCGGAGGTGACGCTGCATTAACGACCCGTTCTGCAAATTCTCTGTTGACGATTCCTACACGCCGCAATATTTTGGACCTTTTGGTGGATGACGTTACCGTTACAGCTCTCATAGACACTGGCGCACAAATTTCAGTCATGAGTGCTGGTCTCTGTATGAAACTGCGAAAAGTGATCGCGCCTCCTATTAAGTGTGCAGTAATGCTTGCCGATGGGAGCACATCTACCGTTCTCGGCATGTGCACCTCTCGTGTGTGTATTGCTGGGCGCCAGACCGTCGTATTGTTCACCGTGCTTGAGCAGTGCCCACATGACGTGATTCTTGGCCTCGACTTTCTCTCTGCGCACTCCGCCCTTATCGACTGCTCGACGGGTCTTCTTCAGTTGGAACTGCCTTTTGACGCCGCTGTCGCCCGTGATGCTTAAAGTTGCCTTTGTGCCACCGAGTTCCTGCATCTTCCGCCGCAAGCCGCGACTTAAGTGCAGCTCGTGTGTGATCCGCCTGTGCGCGATGGTGAATATGTCGTTTCACCTATTACCGACGTTGTGCTAAAGCACTCCATTGCTGTCCCGCACACCGTGGTGAGAGTACGCCACAACCAGGCCCATCAATCTCTTTTGAACTTTGGTTTCTCCACGCACGTGCTGCCTGCTGGTATTAAACTAGGCGTCATGTCGTCGTTGCAAGAGTGTGATATTTCTGAACTGTCGGCTCAGCAACCTACTCCGCACGTCAACTTGCTCATTGCGCCCAACCTGTCAAGCATTGACATTGCCAAAATGATAGCGCCAGATCTTTCGCCCTCCGAAGCACAAGACCTCCACCGTCTGTTGACATCCTATGCGGACAAATTCGATCTTGACAACCGCCCTTTAGGCCAGACATCAGTTGTGACCCATCACATCAACACCGGCGATGCCAACCCAATTCATCGCCGCCCTTACCGCGTCTCCGCTGCCGAACGCTCTGTCATCCAGAAAGAGGTCGAGAAAATGCTCGCCAAAGGCGTCGTCAACACTCATCTAGTCCGTGGGCATCCCCGGTCGTGCTTGTCAAGAAGAAGGACAACACATGGCGGTTTCGCGACGACTATAGACATCTCAACAAGGTCACTAAGAAGGACGTTTAACCCTTATCAAGAATAGATGACGCCCTTGACTGCCTTCATGGCGCAAAGTTTTTCTCGTCCATTGAGCTTCGATCTGGTTATTGGCAGATTGCTGTTGACCCACGGGACCGAGAAAAAACAGCATTTGTAACCCCCGATGGGTTATACCAATTTAAAGTAATGCCGTTTGGGCTTTGTAATGCGCCGGCCACCTTTGAGCGCATGATAGATTCCCTTCTGCGCGGCTTCAAATGGTCCACTTGCTTATGCTACTTAGATGATATAATTGTTTTTTCACCGACGTTCGCAAGCCATCTTGAGTGACTGTCCAGTATTCTCCAAGTATTCCGCAACGCTGGTCTTCAGCTGAACTCTTCCAAATGCCGTTACGGCCGTCGCGAAGTAACTGTACTTGGTCACCGCGTTAACGCATCTGGCGTACAGCCCGATCCGGACACAATTCGCGCAGTGACTCAATTTCCCGTGCCCTCTTCTCCTAAGGATGTTCGGAGCTTCCTTGGTTTGTGCTCCTATTTTCGCCGCTTCATCTGGAATTTCGCTGATATTGCGCCGCCTCTCACCGAGCTTCTTAAAAAAGATGTCCCATTTACTCGGAATTTGCCTCAAAGTGCTGAATTTTCAGCGCTCATTGCAGCCCTCATGACTACGCCAATATTAGCCCACTTCGATCAGACTGCCCCGACAGAAGTTCGTACGGACGCGAGTGGCCACGGAATTGGTGCTGTTTTAGCTCAGCGTCAGCATGGACGTGACTGTGTCATCGCCTACGCCAGCCGCCTTTTATCCCCTGCCGAGAGGAACTATTCCATCATTGAAAGAGAGTGTCTTGCTCTTGTTTGGGCTGTCACTAAATTTCGCCCGTACCTCTTCGGCCACAGTTTTACTGTTGTAACTGATCATCATGCACTGTGCTGGCTTTCCTCGCTCAAGGATCCCACGGGATGTCTCGGTCATTGGTCTCTCCGCCTCCAAGAATACACCTTCTTGGTCGTGTATAAAACTGGTCACCTCCATCAAGACGCCGACTGCCTGTCACGGTATCCAGTGGATCCACCAGACGCCACAGAGAGAGCTACGGAAGCTTGCGTCTTATCAATATCAGACTTTCTTGATATCGCTTCTGAGCAACGCCGCGACCCGGATTTACTTCCCATCAGAGAAAGCCGGAGTTCCGCTACTCCACCCACTTCTCTGAACTTGTATTTCCTTCATGAAGGTGTTCTCTACCGCCACAACATGCGCCATAATCGTTCTGACCGCCTTTTCGTCGTGCCTACCCATTTTGCGTGTAGATGTTCTCCGACAGCTTCACGATGAACCTGCCGCTGGTCACCTGGGAGTCACCCGCACTTATGATCGCGTCCGGCGCCGTTTTTTCTGGCCATGCCTATATCACTCTGTGCAAAAGTATGTCGCCAGCTGCGACCTGTGTCAACGTCGAAAACGACCAACATCGCTTCCAGCTGGCCTTCTTAACCCTATTGAGATCCCTGCTGAACCATTCTACCGCGTAGGGCTCGACCTTCTCGGGCCATTTCCCACTTCTGCATCCGGGAACAAATGGGTTGCCGTGGCGACCGACTACGCGACACGTTACGCGATCACCCGTGCTCTTCCCACCAGCTGCGCTACCGATGTCACCGACTTTCTACTGCATGACATCATATTGCATCACGGCGCTCCTCAACAGCTCGTTACTGACCAAGGCCGATACTTTTTATCTCGCGTCGTCCAGGAAATCGTACGTTCTTGTTCCACGAACCACAAGTTCACAACGGCATACCATCCACAAGCTAATGGACTTACAGAGCGCCTGAATAGCACTATCACGGACATGTTGTCAATGTATGTTTCTCCAGACCACCGTGACTGGGACGCAACGTTACCCTATGTCACCTTCGCTTACAACTCCTCCAGGCATGACACCGCAGGCTATTCCCCCTTCTACCTTCTTTATGGTTGGGAACCCTCTCTGCCTCTTGATACACTCCTTCCCGCTGGTTCAAGCTCCCCTGTCACATACGTCCGCGATGCCATAGAGCGAGCCGACGCAGCACGACAGATTGCCCGAGAACGACTCATACTTTCTCAAGCCTCTCAGAAAGATTGATACGATCGTCACCACCGCGAAGTTTCGTATGCACCAGGTTCTCTCGTACTCTTGTGGACCCCATGTCGTCACATCGGCCTCTCAGAAAAACTTTTATTTCGCTATGATGGACCATACAAAATCCTGCGCAAGATCGCCAACCTCACCTACGAGATACAGCGAGTCGTCGACGAAGCGCATTAAATGCCACCACCGCCCCGCCGCGGTGGTCTAGTGGCTAAGGTACTCGGCTGCTGACCCGCAGGGCGCGGGTTCGAATCCCGGCTGCGGCGGCTGCATTTCCGATGGAGGCGGAAGTGCTGTAGGCCCGTGTGCTCAGATTTGGGTGCACGTTAAAGAACCCAAGGTGGTCTAAATTTCCGGAGCCCTCCACTACGGCGTCTCTCATAATCATATAGTGGTTTTGGGACGTTAAACCCCACATATCAATCAATCAATGCCACCACCATCCACTGTTGTGCACGTCGTAAGCCTGAAGCCTTATGTGTCACCCAACCCTCCCCTTTCGCGACAAGCGCCGGGTCGGCGCTTTAACGCCGCGGGGTAGTGCCACAAGGCAGTGGTGGGATTGGGGCATAAAGCGGTAGAGGATCACTGCCTGAAAGAAAAGACTACGAAGTGTATAGAGACTGGTCCCAGCCCGCCAGTGTGCCAGGCATTGTCGTTGCGTGTAATCGTCGTAATATACGTTTCCTTGTAAGAATATGAAAGAAAAAGAATGTTATTGAATATGAAGGCACACAGGCACCAACTGTTGAACACACAGCTGTGCAATGGTCGTTTTTCTCGCATGGTTAGCAGAATACTATCTGCTCTTATTCCGTAACATGGTAGTCAAATGTCCGTGGTCGAATAACCCACATCTTGGTCTCTTTCTTTCTTTACGGCATGGCTGAGTGTGGTAGCACTAGAGTGCATATTAGCCTCATCGTTAAAAGGCCAGAACGGGGGATGCCTCATATTGTCTGAGCCTAACGCGTACGGTTAATTTTTTGCCTGTCAGTGAACACGTTCAAACGTAAATTTTGAAGAAAACGACAGTCATCTGCACGCCACATTTGAACAACGAAGTTATTTAGGCTGTCCGAAGCTCTCTAAATTCTCGTGAGAGTGAAGCTGCTAACGCTATAGGTAACTTGGGCTCCTTCTCAGATGGATATGCACCACAGGATTTGTGCAAGCCCCACCGCAATTTACAGAAGGTGCGAGTGTCAAACTGAATGAACCGGTGAAAAAGAGACAAAAATATTTTCACGGGGTCGTGACGTGGCTGAAGACAGGAGACTTCGTGTTGGGATTTAACTGTTTATTTGGGCGAACCTGTACCCGGTAAACGGAAAGTCCAATTACAGCAGCAGTCTTGCACAGATAGCAGTCTCGGACTGATAGCGGTGAACGGAGCGTCGGCCTTCGATCAACAACTGACAAGCGGCGAAGCACGTCGGCATTTATACTCTTGCCGTCGAATTTTCTAGCGTTATCTCTGGCGGTGGCGTAGGTTCCAGAACAATCTGTACCGTTCGCACAGTGGGCGTGATCTTATCGAAATGATCTACTACAGTCCGGAACCTTCTCGAAAACTGCAGGCACGGTTTGCGCTGAGAATTGTGTGGTGTTTTGGGACGATAACAAAAACTTGGGAAATGGAACGTGGCATTGCCCCCCTCTAAAAAAAGGCATCGTCCCGATGCTTTAACTAAAGATGAAGGTACAACAATAATGCAAGAAAGTACAATGAATAAATAACGATACAACAATAATACAAAAAACACTGTTTCAGTTTGTTAACGCGCATGAAACGGCTTGAGGCGCGCGACATGGGCGACCTCAGGTCGCGATCGGCGTCGTTGAGAGTTCGTGATGCCGTCGGGGACAACCTCGTAATCAAGTGGGCCGAGACGTTGAACCACCCTGTACAGTCCGAAGTACCGTCGCAGAAGCTTTTCACTTAGTCCACGTCGGCGTATCGGCGTCCACACCCAAACACGTTCACCGGGCTGGTATTCCACGAAGCGTCGTCGAAGATTGTAACGGTGGCTGTCGGTCGTCTGTTGATTCTTGATAAGGAGACGCGCAACTTGTCGGGCTTCTTCGGTGCGTTGAAGGTACTCGCTCACATCGAGGATTTCTTCGTCAGTGACGTTGGGTAACATGGCATCGAGCGTCGTTGCCGGGCTCCTTCCATAGACCAATTTGTATGGAGATATCTGCGTCGTCTCCTGCACCGCCGTGTTGTATGCGAAGGTCACATACGGAAGAATGGCGTCCCACGTCTTGTGTTCGACATCGACGTACATTCACAGCATGTCGGCGATCGTCTTGTTAAGCCGCTCGGTGAGGCCGTTGGTCTGTGGGTGGTACGCTGTCGTCCGGCGGTGGTTTGTTTGGCTGTATGCCAAGATCGCTTGAGTTGAATCGGCAGTGAATGCCGTTCTTCTGTTGGTGATAAGGACCTCCGGGGCGCCGTGACGTAGGACGATATTTTCGGCGAAGAACTTAGCTACCTCGGGTGCACTGCCTTTTGGCAGAGCTTTTGTCTCGGCGTAGCGGGTGAGGTAGTCGGTAGCTACCACGATCCACTTGTTTCCGAAAGACGACGTCGGGAACGGCCCCAGTAGGTCCATACCAATCTGCTGGAAAGGTCGGCAAGGTAGATCAATTGGCTGCAGAAGTCCCGATGGCCTTGTCGGCGGTGTCTTGCGTCGCTGACAGTCCCGGCATGTTCTCACATAACGAGTGACGTCGGTGGTAAGACGTGGCCAGTAGTACCTTTCTTGTATCCTCGCGAGCGTGCGAGAAACACCGAGGTGCCCTGCCGTCGGATCGTCGTGCAGGGCCTGCAGGAGTTCTGGTCGCAGAGCTGAAGGCACCACAAGGAGGTACTTAGCTCGAAGCGGTGAAAAGTTTTTCTTTTGTAGAAGACCGTTTCGTAGAAAGAACGACGCAAGTGCGCGCTTGAATACCTTCGGGACTTCGGTGGTCCTGCCTTCGAGGTATTCTATTAGGGCCTTAAGTTCCGGGTCGGCCCGCTGTCGTTCAGCGAAGTCGTCGGTAGTTATCGTTCCCAAGAAGTAGTCGTCGTCCGGGTCGTTGGGTAGCGGTTGGTCGACAGGCGCACGAGAGAGACAGTCGGCGTCGGAGTGTTTTTTGCCGGACTTGTAAATGACAGTAATGTCATATTCTTGAAGTCTCAGGCTCCATCGTGCGAGTCGACCTGAAGGGTCCTTCAAGGTGGCTAGCCAACGCAAGGCGTGGTGGTCGCTCACAACATTGAAGGGCCTGTCGTAGAGGTAGGGGCGAAATTTCGACATAGCCCAGATGATGGCGAGGCACTCTTTTTCTGTTGTGGAATAATTTGCTTCTGCTTTGGATAGCAATCGGCTGGCGTAACTAATAACCCTTTCAAGCCCGTCAGCCCTCTGCTAAAAAACGGCGCCAAGACCTACGCTGCTTGCGTCAGTATGTATTTCTGCCTCGGCGAATTCGTCGAAATGGGCAAGTAACGGAGGCGTCTGGAGGCGATGTTTAAGCTCCTCGAAAGCGTGTTCCTGTGGCGTTTCCCACTTGAACTCCGCGTCGGACTTGGTAAGGTTAGTGAGAGGATCGGCGATACGGGCGAAATTTTTCACGAACCGCCTATAATAGGCGCCCAGGCCCAGAAATCGGCGCACGGCCTTCTTGTCAGTGGGTGGCGGGAAGTCAGCGATGGCGGCTGTTTTCCGTGGATCGGGACGAACTCCAGACTTGCTGATAACGTGCCCAAGAAACAAGAGCTCCTCGTACGCAAATCGGCACTCTTCTGGCTTCACTGTGAGCCCAGACGTCTTGATGGCTTGAAGTACAGCTTCAAGGCGCCCAAGATGCTCGTCAAAACTCGAGGAAAACACGACGACATCGTCCAAGTACACAAGGCAAGTCTGCCACTTCAATCCTGCCAGTACTGTATCCATAACGCGTTGAAAAGTAGCAGGCGCTGAGCAAAGGCCGAAGGGCATCACCTTAAACTCGAAGAGGCCGTCCGGTGTTATAAACGCCGTCTTCTCTCGGTGTCTTTCGTCGACTTCGATTTGCCAATAGCCAGTCTTGAGGTCCATTGACGAAAAGTACTTGGCGTTATGTAGCCGATCAATGGCGTCGACTATTCGTGGGAGAGGATACACGTCCTTTCTTGTGATTTTGTTCAGGCGGCGATAATCGACGCAGAAACGTAGGGTCCTATTCTTTTTCTTCACTAAAACCACGGGGGATGCCCATGGACTCTTGGATGGCTGGATAATGTCATCCCGCAGCATTTCATCAACTTGTCTATTTATGGTCTCACGTTCTCCCGTCGAAACCCTGTACGGACTCTGACAGAGTGGTGTGGCATTTTCTTCGGTTATGATGCGATGTTTCGTGATTGGGTTTGCCGAATTTCCGATGACGACGAAAAGCAATCTTCGTATAGCAGGAGCAGGGCCTTGAGCTGTTCTTGCTTATCGTTCGGAAGTCTGGGATTGACGTCGAAAGCTATGGGAGGGGCTTGGTTCCTCTGAGCAGGTTCCGCAGAATCGGCGAGGGCGAAAGCACTGGTGGCTTCGACAATTTCTTCAATGTATGCGACCGTTGTTCCTTTGTACACAAGTTTGTGCTCATTGCTGAAATTCGTGAGCATAACCGTTGCTTTGCCTCTTGCCTCCACGCAGCTCTGCTATTCGTCTTGTGACGCAAATATTTC
Organism: Rhipicephalus annulatus; assembly: GCA_013436015.1. Classification (NCBI taxonomy): domain Eukaryota; kingdom Metazoa; phylum Arthropoda; class Arachnida; order Ixodida; family Ixodidae; genus Rhipicephalus; species Rhipicephalus annulatus. The sequence goes on along the minus strand of WOVY01003310.1, from coordinate 21,859 downwards.
GGGTGACCAACAGATGCTGACTGCCTTCAACGAAGCCTTTTAAGTCAGGTAATTTAGGAGCACCGACTGAAATAATGACGCTTGAGCGAGGTGGAATGGTGACTTGTTCTTCCAGCACATTCAAGGCATGGCGTCCTGACGGCGTGCGCTGCGGTAGTGCTTCTTTTGTGAATAACGTTATCAACTTTGTTTTTAGGTTGATGACAGCACCATGGAGGCATAAGAAGTCCATGCCAAGGATGACATCTCTAGATCAACGCTGTAGAACTACAAGGTCCTACAGCGTTGCTGTAGGACTTCGGATAAATACGGCCGGTAATGGTGACTCTCGTTGTGCAGATTCCTGCAGGTGTTACGAGATGACCTCCGGCTGTGCGGATTTCAGGGCATTTCCAAGCTGTCCTAACTTTCTTTAACTTTGCGGCGAACGACCCACTGATGACAGAATAGTCGGCTCCAGTATCGACGAGAGCGGTCACACTGTGGCCGCTGATTAGAGCGTGGAGGTCGCTAGTTCACCGTCTCGCATTACAGTTAGGGCGTGGCGTCGGGTCACGGCTGCATCGGCTTGTTCCGCTGCTTCCATGTTGCGTCGTCAGGCCACCTTCGGTAAGTGAGCTTTCGCCGTCAGGGCTTACCTGGTTGGCGTTGTGTTCGGAAAGCTCCGTCGTGGCGTCGTCGTTGCCGGAGGATCTTCGGTAGTTCGTCGCACAGCAACCGCACCTCCACCGGTTGCTGCCCTTAGTTTCCCGGATACGGGCTAGGAGACCGGCCCCGCGTTGGGCCGGAGTACTGCCGGGGGTGCGGTGACATGCGGCGGCTGTGCGACGGCGAACGGGAAGGACTTCGTGGTGTCCATTGAGTTCCTGTCAGGTAGTCAACGATGTCACGTGGCCGTTCCCCTGGTTGCGGACGTGGTGCATCGACGGCGAAGCCACGCAGTCCCATCTGTCGGTACTGGCAACGGCGGTAAATGTGCCCGGCCTCGCCGCAGTGGTAGCACAGTGGGCGGTGGTCAGGGGTGCGCCAAACGTCGGTTTTCCTCGGAGCACTGCGCTGACCCGCTGGCGAACGGTAGGTCGTCGGTGGGGGTGGTGGCGGCGGTGGTGTCTGGCGATGGAAGTGCGATGGGGCGGCGTTTTGGCGTGCGCGTGGAGGAGGGGCGTGGCGGCGTGCTGCAGCAGCATAGCTCATGACTTGCAGCTGCGGCTCTTGAGGCTGAGGAACGCCCAGCGACTGCTGGATCTCCTGGCGTACGACGTCCGCGATGGATTCCACGTGAGGCTGCGCTGAAGGAAGTAATTTTCGCAGCTCCACTTGCACGATCGCTCGGACCGTCTCACGCAAGTCAGCGGTTCCGAGCGCTTGAATGTCGGCGTAGCTTTTAGACGAGAAGCTGCGGTTATATTGCCGCGTGCGCATCTCGAGCGTCTTCTCTATCGTAGATGCTTCTGAAATGAATTCGGCGACCGTCTTAGGCGGGTTTCTGATCAGCCCGGCGAAGAGTTCCTGCTTTACTTCTCGCATAAGTAGACACACCTTCTTCTGCTCGGACATATCGGAGTCAGCGTGGTGGAAGAGTTTAATCATATCTTCCGTGAATATCGCCACGTTTTCATTTGGCATCTGCATGCGGGTTTCGAGGAGAGCTGCGGCCTTCTCCTTGCACACCACACTTGCGAAAGTGGTGAGGAACCTGGCGCGAAAGGCGTCCCACGTTGTGAGGCTTCGCTCTTGATTCTCGAACCAGGTCCGAGCAGCATCTTCCAAGGCGAAATACACATGCCGTAGCTTGTCTTCGTCTGTCCAGTCATTGAAGGCGGCGACGCGGTCGAACCTTTCGATCCAGCTTTCCGCGTCTTCCAGTGGCGAACCGCGGAAAGTTGGCGGCTCTTTGGGTTGCCGGAGCAGGAGTGGTGCAGGTAGAACCGGCGTTGACATGGTTGCCGTGGTCGACGTCAACGTCTTGGTTTTCCGAGCCTTGTCCAGTAAAAGCCCGTACTCCGGTGGCAGACCTTGTTGCCTGTGGCTAACTCGCTGCTCGTTGCTGGCGTCGGTGTCTTCACGGCGTGGGCTGGGTTCACGGCTTGACGGAGGCATCCGGTACATGGAAGAAAGAGCACCTCCATCAGATGTCACGGGGTCGTGACGTGGCCGAAGACAGAACACTTCGTGTTGGGATTTAACTGTTTATTTGGGCGAACCTATGCCCGGTAAACGGAAAGTCCAATTACAGCAGCAGTCTTGCACAGATAGCAGTCTCGGACTGATAGCGGTGAACGGAGCGTCGGCCTTCGATCAACAACTGACAAGCGGCGAAGAGCGTCGGCATTTATACTCTTGCCGTCAAATTTTCTAGCGTCATCCCTGGTGGTGGCGTAGGTTCCAGAACAATCTGTACCGTTTCCACAGGGGGCGTGATCTTATCGAAATGATCTACTACAGTCCGGAACCTTCTCAAAAACTGCAGGCGCGGTTTGCGCTGAGAATCGTGTGGTGTTTTGGGACGATAACAAAAACTTGGGAAATGGAACGTGGCAATATGGTGATTAATAAGAAAGGGACAGGATATAAGAAGAAAAAGAGAAGAGAAGCAATCGAGATAAAGAGTGAAGACTGCAGAAAAAGTGACAGATACAGAGATAGAGACAGACCGAAAAATAGAAAGAGAGAAACGAAAAATAAATAAATATAGAAAGAATCAGAAAGTGAGAGAAAGACATAGTGTAAAATGAAAAAAATGAGAAGAAAAAGACAAAAAGATAGAAGAAAACTAGAAAGAGAGAAAGAAAAGAAAGAGAAAAATATGAAAGGCCACCAAGCTCCACTCTTCATTGAGATTTGGTAATAACATTGCGAAGCTGGGACAATATCTTTTTTTTCTCTTCGCTCTCCCAAGGCTTGACAGATCTCCACGGTTGTGCATTCTCGAACCGATCACACCATGCCAGTGCAGTGGTGTATGGTGGCCGGCGCATCCTATTTCACTGCTGCTAACGATTGTTTTTCGATACCTGGCTGAAGCAAAGAAGGGGGTTGAATCAAGGAGCTGATTTTGAAAATAGGCAATTGTAGGCACTTCTATGCTTTTAGGCACGAACGTCAAAAATAGGCGTTCATAGGCACTATTAAAACAGTCCAAAAGCTCTCCTTATATATTTCATCTTAATACAGGAAAATGGACAAATAGATATGTAAGGGAAAATAGGCATTTTCCTAAAATCGTGTCACCAGTCATAACGCCCTTTTCACCAGTCCTCGTCTTTTTAATGGTGAAGCTTGTAAATTATGATTCACCAGAGGCGTGACCATTTTGTATACGGGGATAACTGAGAAATACAAACAGAATACGTAAAGCCTTGTCGGTCACGGTACATAACTAAGTCGACAATATTGAAGCTGTAGCAATGGCCGATACGTAGATACAGTGTTGCTTACTACTCCTGGGCTTTTGCACGGGCCGGTGGCTGCCCATGTTGATGCACTCGAGATGTTACTGTAGAAGGAAAGAAAAAAATGCGGTCGACTTCCCTGGCACAACACGTAAAAACATTCATTCACCTAAAGCTCTCACCAAAAAAAAAAAAGAACTGAATCATAACTGTGAACTTCAAATACAATGAAAGCTTGTGCTGCTGAGTGTGTACTTATGTGTGTATTAAAAGGCCCCTGAAACTTTTTTTTTTCACATTAGGTTTTTCATTAGACCACTACTGGAACAAATCGTTTGCACCAGAGTTCAATCGAAACACCCATTATTAACGGAGCTACGAGTACTCAAAAAAGTACCCTCGTCTTCCGCTCCACCTTTCACCCTAAAACTGCCCCCGACTCTTCCTTCGAACGTTCGGGGCTAAGCTCCGCCTTCACGACTTCTACGTCACGATGTGGTGTGAGAGCGCATACGCGTAAATCACGCCGCCAATCCGATACTGGCAGTCTGTGCTGCGGGTTCCACAGCCAATCAGATCAGCCGGAAACGATGACGTCAGTAGGGCACAGCGTGTCGCTTAGTGTATAGGCGCTTGAATACGCGTTTGGCTGAATCGCCGCGATCTGCACCGATCTGGAGCGATTCGCAGATTTAAAGCGTTGTAATAAATTACACGATTTACGCAGAGAGCTCGAATTGGTTGATATATTACCCTTGAGACTTGGTCTACCAGCCCAATGTGCTTGTCGAAAATTGTCAAAACAAAATCAGTGTCCCTTTAAAAATAGACAATGCGATTTCATGAATGATGAATGACAGATTATCTACACCCTTCCATACATTTAGTTAGACGTCTCAAGCAGTGTAATATTGAAACCATCAAACATCTTACTGCTAAGCTATGCAAAATAGCAAGTTCCTGCTTCAGTGTTTTCTTTTATATTCGGCAGCTTTTCCTTTGGTTTTGTTTTGTTTTAGAAATAATGCAAATTGTTGATAATGTGTCAACAATTTATCTCAGGCATATATTAACAACATCTGAGTTTTTCATATGAATGTGCATAAGGCACACCTTTGTCTTTTAACACCCGGTCTTTATTGTAATCTTTCTTCAAAGTGACCACATGACCTTTATTACTCGTGTTATAAGCATTCTCTACAAAATGTGCTAGGACATCAGATTTTCGCGGCGTAGTCGTCAAAGTATAAGTTAAACTTATAGGCATGCCCATATGTTTTCGGATTGAATGATTGATATATATGTGGGGTTGGACGTCCCAAAACCACCATTGAAGTTGAGAGGCGCCGCAGTGAAGGATCCGGAAATTTCGACCATCTGAGCTTCTTTAACGTGCACCTGAGTCTGAGCCCATGGGCCTACAGCATTTTCGCCTCTATCAAAAATGCAGTCGCTGCAGTCGGGATTCGATTCCATGACCTGCGAGTCAGCAGCCCAGTACTTAAGCCACTAGACCACAGTGGCGGGGCAATATGTTTTCGGGCTTCGCGACAGCGAATTCGAAGAAAAAGGATGGTCGATGTGCTAAGTGATGGTTGAAACTCCATGTGTAGCAAGTAAAGCACGAAATTAAAAGATGAGCGAAAGTGTGCACGTTTTCTCCCTAAATGTTTTTGTACTGTATATAAGACATCAAGATTGCACACTTGTGTGTTTTTCTCGTGAAATGATGACGCTTATATTGAGGGAGTATAGAGTGACCATGTTTATTTTGCGCTTATGGACTCCATCTTTGCGTGGTGTTCACCATAAGCTGTCTCTACATGTATGTTGACTACTTGGCACCAGTGTTAAACGTTGATCAGGAACCATAATTACTAGGATGTAGATTGCCAGAAGGCTCGAAGATGGGCGAAAGCACGTCCGTCATCAATCAACAATAGGCATTGTACAAGCTCCCGTGCATGCGCGTATGGTGAGGTATCAATTACTCCAGTGGAGATATTCTTCGCTTTCGTGTTATGCTGGTTCGTGTGACGGTAGGATCAACCACGTTTCCTAATATTAATATGAGAACGTAATTTCATTGCGTAAACTCGACGTATTGGTGGAACAGTGGCAACGGCATATATGTCGGCAAGCTCACCCATCAGTCGATTCTCCCGAACAGGCTCAACCATATCGAGACATCTGTGTGTGACTGCGTGAGTCTGGGGGAATAATATTCTCATACCTTTGAGTCCGAGTGAGAAACAGTTTTGCGAGTGTGCAGTACGAGTGAGTCTTGCTCTGAAAGTGTTTTTTGAGTCTGAGCCTGATTTAACCCAAAGGCCAAAATATATTTAATGATTAAATGTTAGTGAGCTGCATATTTTTTTTTCGCCGACCTATGGGCTATGTTTCTCGGCTGCTGACCTGAAGGTCGTGAGTTCGATCCTGGCCATGGCGGTCGAATTTTAATGGAGGCGTAATGGGAGAGGCCGGTGTATTGTGTGATGTCTGTGCACGTTAAAGAAACACTACATGGTCAAATTTCTAGAGCCCTCCACTACGTACGGCGTCTCTCAAAATCGTATCGTGTTTTCGGAACGTGAAATCCCAGATAATATTAATATTGCCATTGGCTGATTCCCACCCTCTATTCACCATTGTTCTGATCGCAAGGGTGTTAGAGCCGGGGTGCCCGCGCCAATGATCAAGTCTGCGACGAGGCTCAAAGTTTGCCCGAAACACTTTAGTTTGGTCATTTCGGGAATCTTTGCACGATTCAGGCGCGCACCGAGAAACCGAGAAACGAAGGCTGGGCTAACGATTCAGAAGGCTATACCCATGACGCCCTATTGCGATACGGCATCCTGTTTTTGAACGTGATGCCCAAGTGTTCTCCAAGTTTTTGTGTAGTTTAGGAGGCTTTTTGCATTACAATAATATTGACGCTGAATACTGCGTTATTAGGCTAAGCATTGCTTAAGGATTATTAAGTTAAGATTACTGAGTTATTAGGTTAGTGGGGTTCAATGATGAGCATATGGTAAGTTTAAAAGTGTAATTTGCACAGCAGCTCGATATTTAGAATACTTCCTCAGTGGATATGCGGGGCAAAAGGATGCCTATTCAAACAGAAGATACAGGGAGATAGTAGGCATCTATGATACAACTTGTTTTATCATATGAAGCGATGGCAATTATACTTACATCATCGCAATGGTAATTGAGACGATTAAAAGTAAAGTCAAACTTGCTGCGGACATCGCTACAGTTGATCTGTAGCTCTTGTGCAATGCAGATTGTGAGGCTGCACTGAAATATGAGGCTTTTTATAGACAGTTTTCGATATGCCGAACAAAAAGCATCCATCGCATGCCATTTTTAGTTACGTGGTTTTCGCAAAACAAAATAAGAATTGGCTACTAGTAATGATGCATGATAGAAAAGCTTAACTACATACAATTTTAAAAAGTGATACATTTTCACACACAACATAATAGGCATACTCTGACAATTGATGCATGAGCTACTAGTATCATGGTATGCTAACGACTAGTTGAGTAACACGCAAGCACCCGCATAGGGCTCTGGACAATTCAGCTCCTTCTTTGCACAAATGCGAAAGTATAGAAGCAACATTGATGTAAAAACTTGAGTGCGTTCTTTCAAATGGTCACATTTATTGGTCCATCACGAACACATTCAAGAATACTGACGTATGCTTTCTACAGCGCTATGCTTGTCTGTAAACTGTTGATACGTGATAATTTTTCTTGGCACTAGTATATTTTAAAGCAAAATCGAAGACTAGGAAAATGATAACGGTTATGTAATGTATTTTACCGTAATAATTATCACAATTGTCACCACTTTCATCATTCTGAGTGCGCTCATTTCAGAGCGAAAGTCTCTCCCATGTTCCACCAATCAACTCAGTTTTGTGTTTGGTGTAGCCACATTATACCAACATGCTTCTTAATCTCATGTGCCCATCTAAATTTAATTTTATCGTCGCACGTTCGCGTTCTCTTCAAATTGAATTTGTTGCTCTTAAGTACCAGAGGTCCTCTTGTTGGCGGTGTTAAAGTCGAGACCATGTTAATTTTTTTTCATCCAGACTTACTCTAAATTGTCACTCGGGAATGAAGTCCTTTACCATACGGCGTATCTAGTGACTCAATAAAACTTCACTAGATTTTAACTTTGTAGTACACTTACTCTGTCCAAGACACGGGTCAGGACCCTACCGCTTTGCACTGGCAAGCGAATATTAGTGCGAATGGAATTTTTGCTCAAGGCAACAGCGCATGCACTGAGCGTAATAACGACGCACATGTGGCTCACACATAACGTTTTAGCCACTTGTTACACTTTGATAACATCTTTTAGTCCTTCCTTCTCCCCTCGCCAATCTGTTCCTCTAATATCTTCATGGTAGTACACTATTTATTTAGTAATTCATTTTTATTTATTTATTTATTTATTTATTTATCTATCTATTTATTTATTTATTCTGCCCTCATGACCCGAGGACATTACAGAGCGCAGTGGTAAACAAAAAATTGTACAAAATTTGGGAAGTGATATAAAACAAGAAAGGCTTGACACAGTACCACAATAAAACAACACACTGGTAATAACAGTGCGTACAATGTAGTCGGAAAAGCTTTCTCGGAAGAGTGCAAGTGCTTAAAAGACCAAACAAAGTAACACGACAATATTTCCTGTGCTAGGTTGTTGCGAATCACTCAGCAGCAGAACGACAGCTAGAACATGTTATCATTTGCAAGTTAGGCTACATTAGCTACAGCCTTGCGAAAAAGTCTGTTATCAGTGATGGGGATTATGTCATTGGAAAGGTGGTTCCCCTACAGCCGAGATGTTCTAGGGAATGAAATTGGGCAAATCCCACGTACCTTGGGAATCGATATTATTCGAAGTATGCAAAGTATCGAAAGTAATTTCTCAGCTTAAATATGACAACAAAGGGTATGCTCTGGACAACATCAACCTATTTCATTAGCATATAGTTAAGGAAAGTTAATGGAAAGATTATTACACGCTTGAATTGCTAAGTTTCTAACCACGAAAGTATTAATGAGTCCCTGTCAAGTTGGTCTTAGGCTAAGCACGTCAATATGGTGCCCACAAGTTGATTTCGAGAGCATAATTCAGCTAGTACGGTGCCAGACTGCAGCACTAGCTACTTTAGACCAGCTGCTAACCCGAAAATGGCGGAATGGTAGAGGCCCACGTGCGATATCAGTGCACGTTAAAAAAACATTATATCGTCAAAACTTCCACAGTACAACGCCACGTCATCTTCCATATTCATACAGCGGTTTCAGAACGTCAAACCGCTGAAATCATTTTTAGTCACTTTAGATATTTCTAAAGTGCATGACAGGGTTGATTACCAAATTTCACTAGAAAGTGTGAACAAGATTGGCTTACCAGACTGCGGTATTACTTGGATTTGGTGGTGGAATATGTGTTGGTCCTGACTCAGGATCGCGGGTCCAATTGTGGGGTAGCGCCCGAGTAGGCCTGCTCTGTGCACAACTGAATTTTTCGCGGGACTGGCAGTTTTACTGTGCAGTTTTACTGTGCGATTTCAATGGGGAAATTCAGACAAATACGCGCTGTCCCCCAGGCGTCGCTTTGTCTCAGTCACAATTTAATATCTCGTTTAACTCTATTCCGCGTCACCAATACTAAGCACGCATATAGTGCAAAATAACAAAAAGTCTATGCAAAATAACAAAAATAACAAGATTCAGTAGGACTCTTGACTATAAGCACGTATATATGTTTACTCTGATGATACAGCTTATTTGCTTCAGCGGATGACATTCAATCGCTTCATGCTTATTCCATAGCTTGCTCCAATATGCCTCGGTAGCTTACTTGTATATCTTGAAATGTTGTAGGCCCGTGTACTCAGATTTGGGTGCACGTTAAAGAACCCCAGGTGGTCTAAATTTCCGGAGCCCTCCACTACGGCGTCTCTCAGAATCAAATGGTGGTTTTGGGACGTTAAACCCCACAAATCAATCCATCTTGAAATATTGGCTAGACAATATTTGTTTGGCCATTCATGTACTGAAGGTTGCAGTTCTGGCATTATGTTCGCAAGACCTTATGAAATACTTCTTCTATTCCAGCAAGCACGCATTTTCTAAGTGAAAACAGTCAAGCTTGTCGAAAATATTTATCGAGGAAAACTTAGCTGGCGTATGCGTATCGAACATACAGCATCAAAACCATCCCGTGCGATCGGCATACTCAGAAGGATTAGCTATATTTGATGGAGTATGCTACAGATATATTGATAATGATGTTTTCTATGTATATATATCCCATAAAAGAGTTTGAATGTCCCTAATTCTTGTCACTCCAGCGTGACAGTTAAATCTGCTACTTTTAACTCGGCGCCAAGCATTTTGCTGATGCCTTGGAGACGGGCGGATGAAATATACCGTGGAGAAAAAATATATATTTGTTTTAACACACACTGTCTAGAAAAAAAACTGGATTATTATTGGTCACTGTGAGCAAATGTGGGCGTAGGTTAGTCAGATGGACACAGGAAACACCCAGAGACGAAGAGACACTACTTTATATACAGATCGGCACAGACACGGGACTACAGTACACGACATATATGCATGCACATACAAGTAACTATAACATGAACATGTTCCACACTCACACCACTGCAGTTATTCTCGGTGTTTGAGTCGTGGAGTTGTCGAACAGCGAAGCTCAAGATCTCGTCCGGTGTACCTCGAACTATTGGCGGGTTGTAATGGTGTACGGAACCAAGTCTGCGGGGCACGCCGTGTAGTACTGGTCTCAGCGGGCCGGAAGAGGGCCACGTGGACTCGGCGCCAGGACGAGGGTGAGTCGCCTCCTCTAGGTCGGTGCGTGGCCCGGCTCAGCTGATGCAGGCCAGGGAGAAATCCACTGCAGCAGTTTCGGTGCCTCGTACAGCATGGGGGACGTCAACAGGAACAGTGCCAAGACGGGTGGCTTGAAGTTATGAAGCGTGGAAGCTTGGGCAAGTTGGTAGGGCATAAATGAATGCAGGAACAGCGCGACCCAGAAGTAGTTACTTCGTAACTACGGAAGCGAAAAAAACAAGGACAAAAAAGAGCGCTGACTTTCAACAAAGATTTAATATGAGAGCTTTGCTGACATTGTATCGCAGTAGTTGTTCCTGCACCCTTCTACGCATGTCCATTTTTCTCATTTTTCGTCTATATATGTACATCACTCCGATATTAAATCTTTGTTGAAAGTCAGTGCTCTTTTCTGTCCTTGTTTTTTCGCTTCCGTAGTTACGAAGTAACTACTTCTAGGTTGCGCTGTTTCTGCATTCAGTGGTGGTTTGAAGGGTACCAGCCAAGAACGGCACCTCGGACAGCGACAGGCCAGCGCCAGAGACAAGGCCAGCCACTCGCCAGGAATGTCACTGGGGAACTGCAGCCGGGAACAGGTGGATCCTAGTAGTCCCTCGGAATCGTGGGAGCCGGGATGGGCCCCAGACAACAGCATCGGATCGAGACGTCGGGACGAGGCCCGCTGCTCGACCACCCGATGTGTTTTCTCCGTCGCTCGCCAAGAGATCCCCTTCGCTTGAGATTTTCAATCGACATCCACGCACACCATCGTCTTTTCATGATCGGCTCTTTAGGTTGCGATAAATAGTCCCTTATCACACTCCCCCCAACTTCCAGTACGTTGTGCCTAGAATAGCAATAAACTAGACGCGAAACAACGCAACACAGTAATACAAAGTCAAGGCGCGAGCATATGTAATGAATGCAAATAGTGGAAGTGCCTCCTGTCACTCAAACTGTGTAGCCCACATTCACTGCGCGCTTTCTCTCGAGAATTCAACAGACTCATCAGTCATCACACGTTTTGGTCGACGGTGGCACATACTGTCTCACACACTCGCATGCCGTGTGTACGTCGCAAGGCGTTCACACACTGTCGGCTCTGGTGATTTAACACAAGCCCATACGCAGCACAATCAACGCACTATAAACGCAGATGCCTCGTTTTCACTCGGTGTTTTGCGGACTGACAACACCACACCATGTTCGAGGTAGTCGTCGTCAGTTAGGGCTTCCTTGGGCAGATCGCTTGTACGTCCGTGTCCGGTGGCGTTAAAAGTGACTTTGGGAACGTGGTGGCTGAAACGACGGCTGAGGCGACGATGACACCTGATGCATCGGTACCCCCACGCTGTCCATGCCATCGCAGTGCAGCTTAAGAAGCCCCGCACATTATTCAATGATGCCGCCGATATTGCGTCTCTCGAAGTAATAATTTTGTCTTGCTCGTTGACGCGATGGCATCCTGGTTGTCATGTCTGAAGGCAACCATGTCTCATCTTGAGAGATATGCGTACTACTGGAAGCTGGCACATGTGGTCATGAATTTGGCCATGGCGCTGTCACCTCTCTTGCAGGTCCAGAAAAATGTCCCGTTCCTTTCGTCCTCTCCGCGCATGCCTTCTAGGTATCGTCGATCGTTGCAGATGAACTACTGTCACGTGGTTTGGGTCGGTTGACGACGCGATTGAAACCGACCCGGTGTCGCTTACCACGATGAGTAGTAAACGTCGTTAGCATCGATTCTTCTATGGCCGTGGTGCGAATAGGTTTGATGAACTGATTTTCCATCACTGCGGTGGCATCCAGTTATATGACTCCTCAGTTATATGACTCCTCCCAGGACCACACCATAAAGTGAATCTCGGGGGCGGTGAGCAGGATCTTCTCCTTTGAAAATGGGCGTGTCTAAGAAGGTCACTGCTTCTGGTAGGTATCGCACTGTGCGGTCGAGGAAGAGTGCCTGCCGATACTTTTCAGTCAATCTTTCTTTGTGCACTGATGCCTCTCGCACAATGACCGTATCGCAGCCAGTATCGCGTAGTACGCTAACAAGGAGTTTACTCATGAACCCTTTCACAATGCGCATCTTCTCGATGTTTTCCAATGAAGAACTTTGGCTGACTGCGGGGTTGACAACGAATATTCTCTCTCCCCCTTCAAGAGTAACGTACTCTACTTTTTTCACCAATTTCGCATTATTTCTTGTTACGGATAATGTGCAAGATGTTTTGCATTTTTCCCCCTGTATCGGCAGAACAGTTGCCATTGTTATGACCACGCGCGGGGAAAGATGATCTCGTTCACGACCAGCACTCAGATGCATGGTCCCCCGTCTTATTACACAAGAAGCATTGTGGTTAACCTTTCAGTGGCCGGTTTTAGGGTTCCGTCTTGCGGCTACTCTCTGCGAAACTCTCCGTATAGAACTTATCTTTACCCAAATTGGACAAATTCTGCACCTATGAAAAACAATCGTAGTTCTGTGCCAACGTACTCAAGTTCTTGCAATTTCTTTCTTTTAGAAACACCCGTAGTGATGGCGAGCATCCTTTGATAAATTGTTCCGAAATGATTAAGTCGCGGAGACCGTCGTAGGTCTTCTCAACGCGTGTTAGCTCCATCCACCTATCGAAATGTCCTGCTATGCGAACAGCCTACTGACGGCCTATTTCTTTTTCTTCCAGTCTCGCTTTCCGGAACTTTTCGCGGTAACCCTCAGCGGTGTACCCAAATCGTAGCAGTAGGGTTGCCTTGAGCCCGTCATAGTCTGATGCAGAGGTAGAATTAAGTCTGCTGATGACTGCCAATGCTTCGCCTGTCAAACACAAGCTCAGCGAAAGGCCCCATTTGTCGCGAGGCCGAACTTGTGACTCGGCGACACGTTCAAATCTGTGTAAATACGTGTCAAGGTCATCTCGCGCTTCACTAAATGGAGGCAGTAACTTGCGGGGACTGTGACTGTACAACATAGCCGGTGCAGGCACGTCGTTACTTGTCTGCTGCGAGCTTCCTCACTCGTTTTCGGCAGCGTCCTGTAGCTTGAGCCTTAGCTGAAGGACGCGTTCCACAGCTTTCTTAGTCGCTTCTCTTCGAGCTCCAATTGCTCGCGCTGATCGTCACAAGCTTCCGCGCGAAGGTCTCATTCTGTCACGCGTTGCGCGTCAGCCCATTTTTGGAGCACGGCTTCTCCTAGACCCATGTCTTTACCGATAGCGTGTAACTTCTCCAAATCCATGGATGCGTCTATGGCATCTGACTTTCGGCAAGATGGTAAAGCCGATCCTGGCAGGCTCGCCAAAATTGTGGGCAAATGTGGGCGCAGGTTAGTCAGATGGGCACAGGAAACACCCATAGAGGAAGCGACACCACTTTGTATGCCTATCAGCACAAACACAAGACTACACTACACGACATATATGCATGCGCATACAAGTAATTAACATGAACATGTTCTACACTCACACCGCTGCAGTTGTTCTCGGTGCTTGAGTCGTGGAGTTGTCGAAGAGCGAAGCTCTCATCCGACGTACCCCAAACAAGGGGCGGGTTGGAATGGTGTACGGAACTAAGTCGGTGGTGCACGCGTCGTGTGGTCGTGGATTCGAGTGCCATGGTGACTTTGTGTGGCGGGCTCGCAATGTTCACTTGTTAGCACGACCAGAGCTGCGACGGCGACGCCGTCTTTGTTGACAGCCTTCACCACGCACTCAACAACATGGCCTGCATCTTACATCACCTCGCCATTGATGAGACATTGTAACGTTTCGGGAGTTTTATTGTGTGGCAGCTGCAGCAGTTAACGTTGAAAGCTTTATGATAAAAAATGATGCGCCACCCAGACAGCGTCGCCGACTGCTCGCAGAAGTTCAACTAAGGTTGCCAGTTTGCAACATTTTAAAGAGTTTTTGAACACTTCGGGCAAACAATATACAGGGAAACGCAAAGCGTGCTGTCTAGCCAAGCTGTGGTTTTTCTCAGGGCCAGCATAAGTTGGTAACGCAGTGTCACGTTCATAGTCACAGTGGCGTCTTTTTTTTTCCGGTCACATACAGATAAGGAGGCACGCGTCGTTGAGCTATTTCAACACAAATTTTTCCGGCGTGTATGTGCTACAGAAATTGTGCAAATAGCACAACGCTACAGCTCATAACGCTATATAAAAAACTTGTTTTACAGATATTCCGGCGTCGTCATTTGTGTCGGCATCGGTGTCGGCGTTCGTGTTGGCGTTGTTTTCGGCGTCGTTGTTGGCGTGAACAGTGTTGGTTGTGGTCGGAAAATCATCGTCTTGTACATGAAAACAATAGAGGATGATGCAGACGGAATAAATGATAAAAACTTCCAGGTTCCTTTAAGGGGTGAACAAAGGTGCGCGGAAAGCAGAAGTTCAACAACAAAGCCGTGACATTTATTGGAACTTTTGTAAAAGAAATGAAATGTATAAATGCCATGTAGTGGGAGGAGGAGGAGGAGGAGGAGGAGGAGGATTACACTTTATTTGAAAAAAAATCAAAGTATATGTGGTTGGGCCCCTAGACGTCCGGGAGCCCCCTGGCCGACATCTCTAGGCAGGCCCAGTGCACCAGCCACAACTGGTCGTCCGAACCAGTGACCCGAAGAGCGGCCTCCCACGAGGAAAGGGAAGGGTTAGGGATAGGGTCTACCGCCATGTGCTTTAGGCTGTTCCACAAGCAATGGAAAAGATCAGCCCGGGGTGCCCCGCAAGTGGTGCAGTGTGGTTGGTGAAGAGTGGGGTAAAATAGGTGTGCCAAATAGAGAGAAATCAATGATTTTGTCTGTAGCTGGCGCCAAACTGAACTCTGATTACGGGTGAGGGAGAAGTGCGGGGCAGGGAAATCTTGTCTGCCGTTCTGGTAGTACCTCTTAATCTCATAGTAGGTGCGGATTCCCTCTTGTGGTTTTTTCACGGGTTTGGTTGAGCGATCCCCCAGGGTCTGGATGTAGTGGAAGGAGTCGGCTTTACCCATCATCATATTGCGGGACAGAAGCGTAAAAACGCGCCTGGCATAAAAAAATTGTGCCTTGAAAAAATAGTACGTGTTTTAAAGGGACAATAAAGTCCAATAACACTTTATGTCATTGTGAAATTTCAATGTATAACAACGTCTAAAACAATAAAATCAAGAGCAGTTAGCGAGAAATGAAAGTAAAAGCAAGAGAAGATGTCACAGAACGAGCGCTAAAAATGGGCGCGCCGCCAAATTCTTGCGATAACGCGCGGGAGAGACGCCGGGAGGTCAAAACAAAAAAAAAGAAAACAAACGTCCAAGGCTCCCCGGGCGCGCGCTCTCCCCTCGCAAGCGTCGCTTCGCCGACGAACCTCCTCACCCCACATCGGTGGCCCAGCAAGCCCGCGAAATTTCTAGAATGAAAGAGGCGTGGTCACTCCGGGTTGAGTCATCCATCGCGGAGGGCATTCCAACCGTCTCGCCCTCTCCCCAGCCTTCGCTGCGTATCGCGCCGACGAAATGACGAGAACCTTCTGGAATCTCGCGCGGAAGGTATTTAATCGAGCAGCCGAGACGAGAGAGCAGGAGAAGACGGAAGCTAGCGCCAGAGCGCGTAGGGATTCCGCCGTGTAGTCGGCGAAGGTTCTGCCCGTAGTGACAGAGCAGGAGAAGACGGAAGTTAGCGCCAGAGCGCGTCGGGATTCCGCCGTGTAGTCGGCGAAGGTTTTGTCCGTAGCGACAAAGCAGGAGAAGAAGAGGATTGCCACCTGAGGGGTGAAGGCTCGAGCTACAGGCAAGAGCGTGTGTTTACCGCTATCGAGCGAAGACGCGTGGCAACAGCTGCGTGTGTGAAGCCGACGTGTTTCCGGCGAAGAAGTTTGAAGCTTGGAGAGTGGCCAATTGAAGACGCGAGGTTTCCTGGAAGAGAAATTTCGGCGAGGTTTCCTGGAAGAGAAACTTCAGGGGCAGCAGAACGACAACGCTGGACTTTGAGTGAGTGATTCTCGGAAGAGTATCATCCAGACTTTTGTTCCAAGAACTTTGGACTGAATAGGTTTTCTATCTCTTTAGTCTTTAAGTGTCTTGGTTGTTCAATGCATGCGACTGCATTGTAGTGCGGGTTATCTGTGTCCGTTGTTTCGAGCGTGACTGATTGTACTGTGTAGTACGTTGTATGATTGGTGACACATTGTATGCAACTATTGTGGAGTGTGCATTCTTGTGTATTGTTTTCGATCTGCCATTATTGAGAATATAATTGTGTTTGTTTATCAACTCTCGGCTCTGACTTGTTCTCTGCGCCACAGCCGGCGTCCGCTGGCGCGCCAAAAAGGACCACTTCTAAATTGTCCACGCTTTCGTGGTGCGATTCGGGGGGCCGATATATCGGCCCTTGGAATTAGCCCGGCGATCGCCTCCCTAATTAACGGGACCTGTGTGACAATTAATCTGGCGTCCACAACAGGACCTTTTGGTGCACAGTGTGTCAAAAGTAGTGAGAAAGAGCCTCGAGTTGTTGATATTGCTATCGGAACGATTTTGTGTGTTGCTCTGTGTTCTCGTTAACGAGTGCAGGGGAGTGTTCCGATAGACTGATTTAGGCGATACTTCTTGCACGCGGCAAGGTTTTATTTGCGAGACACCATGGATCTCGAAAAGTTAGTAGCTCTTGGTGAGAAGATGGGTCTTTCTGGCGCCGAACTACGGAAGTGGGTAAGCCAGAAGGAGAAAGAGGCGGTGGAGAGAGAGAGGTTGGCAGCTGAGAGAGCCAAGGAAGAAAAAGCAGCTGAGTTGGAACGAGAGAGGTTGGCAGCTGAAAGGGCCAAGGAAGAAAAAGCAGCTGAGTTGGAACGAGAGAGGTTGGCAGCTGAGAGGGCCAAGGAAGAAAAAAACAGCTGAGTTGGAGTGAGAGAGGTTGGCAGCTGAGAGAGCGAAAGAAGAAAGAGAGCAGCAATTGAAGTTGGAGCTGGAGAGAGAAAAGTTGGCAGCTGAAAGGGCGAGAGAAGAAAGAGAGGCAAGGGAGCGACAGCTGAGAGAAGAAAGAGAGCATCAATTGAAGTTGGAGCTGGAGAGAGAAAGACTGGCAGCTGAGAGGGCGAAAGAAGAAAGAGAGGAAAGGGAACGGCAGCGACAGCATGAGATAGAACTCGAGCGGCTCCGTTTCAACAGCGAAGTGAAACTCCGGTCCAAGCTAGAGTTGAACGCAGCGAACGGGAGGACCATGGCTTCCGCTTGAATCCAAGCACGCTGCTCGTAGCGTTTGATGAAAGAAAGGACGACCTTGACGCGTACCTTCACTGATTCGAGACAATTGCGAGGAGCCAGAATTGGCCGGAACATCAATGGGCAACTGCTTTGAGTACCTGCTTGAGTGGTGAAGCGCTCAGTGTGTACGGCAGGCTGACGCTGACCGATGCAGCCAACTACGCAAAGGTGAAAACTGCTTTGCTGAAGCGATTTAGATTTACTGTATAAGGATTCCGGGACAGATTTCGGACAGGAAAGCCAGCTGATGGTGAGACGGCTACGCAGCATGCAGCCCGACTTAGCCATTATTTCGACAGATGGATTGAACTTTCAGGGACAGCGCAGGAGTACGATGAGCTTAGAGAGCTCCTGAGTAGAGAGCAATTTCTTACTAGTTGCCACCCAAGCCTGTCGCTGTACTTGAAAAAGAGGAAAGCTGAATCACTTGAAGGAATGCTTGAATTGGCTGATCAATTCTTGGAAGCGCAAGGTGGAACTAATTTGGCCAGGGTCAAGAAGGAGTGTCCTGAAGATTCGAAGAAATCGGCTCCCGAAAAAAAGAAGCGTGCACCGGAGAACATTCCGCGATGTTTTCTGTGTAACCGAGTGGGTCATCGTGCGTAAAACTGTCGAACGATCTTTACGAGCCCTTCGGTTGTAAAATGTTTCAAGTGTGGACAGACTGGGCACAAAGCAGACGCATGTCGAAACGGAGCGAGTCAAACTCACTAGGTATCCTGTGTGCAAGCGGCACCGAAATCCGGTAATAATGCCGTCACCGAGGGATTCGTAGAGTTGAAAAGTGGGGAGAAAATTCCTATTGTGGGTGCTGTAGTGTCAAAACAGCCAACCGGTGTTACGAAGGGAATGCCAACGCTGCCTGGAAAAGTTGCGGGCAAGAAGGTTACGGTGTTAAGAGACACCGGTAGCTCCACCGTTATAGTGCGAAGAAATTTGGTACAGGAAAGTGAGTTAACAGGCAAAACGAAACCGGTTTGCTTAATTGACCGTACGGTTCGGATGCTTCCCGAAGCAGAGATTGAGGTTGAAACCCCGTACTTCAGCGGGAAGGTTACCGCTCTATGTATGACGACCCGCCTTTACGACCTTGTCATCGGAAACATCGACGGGGCGCGATGACCGAATGATCCGGAATGTTTGGGAGAAGACCATAAGATAGAACCCTTGCCAACCCAGCGACCGCGAGATACAGTGGAGGAGCATCCCGTGACGGATCTCACTAGAGCCCAAGGTGAAGCCGCGGCGCAAGAGACAGCGAATGAGAAGATGATCGAGTTGAATGAGTTCACGCTGTTATGCCAGCGAGTCCTCAGCAAACGTCCGTGCCTCTGAAAAAGGCAATCTGGGTCAAGGCCAGCCCGCAGTCCGCCTGACGCGAACAACTCAACGGCGTAAACACACGCGGCGCCTCTCTGGCGCCCACGTGCAGTGAGTCAGCAGCGCACGTGACAGCGAGCCCCGTCGAGTAAACAACGGGCGTCTTCATGTCTGGGGGTCTGACGTGGCCCAGCGGCGACCCCATTGGAGGAATCTGCCCTGACGACCAGCGGCGCTTCTGATTGGACATTTTCGTTGGACCCGGTGCAAATAAAAGAAGCCCTGCGGCGCGTCGCGATCGGCGGTCCTATGTGAGAGGAGTCCCCCGTGTCGGAGAGCCGACATGTATGTGAGTCGGCGGTCCTAGGCGAAAAGCTGACATGTGTGTCAGAGCGGACCCTATTGAGAGCAGACCTATGTGTTAGAGAGGAGAGCTCGGCTCTTCGAGTCCCTGTCGGCCCCAGTGCCGAATTTGTAACGCCTCTGTATATATGCTGTACATAAACCTTGTTTAACTCACCGTCGTCTCGTCCGCTCGTCTTATCAGCTCTGCGCAGAAAGCAGTCGCGAGCTGAGAAACATACGCTACCAAACGGCTGGTGACCTTCCCGGCGGAGTTGGAAGCAGTGGCGCCTTCGGGACCGTGTTGGCGTCACCGTCTTTCGCAACAGTGGTGGCAGCGGTGGGATTTCGAGGCGCCCTTCGTAACGTCGTCGGAGGTGCGCTTCGCAACAGTGGTTGGCAGCTGCGGGATCGGCCGGCGTCAGCGACATCGATGCGGTGAGTGCCTGATGTTTTCCCCTCAGTTCACCAGACTACTCTAGCTCAGGTTGTAGTAGTTTAGAGAAAGGCTGTGTGAAGCATTGTAGTGAGCTTTGATCGTTTCAAGCAAAGTCGAAGTGCTTTGAAACCAAAGTTAATGCGGAGGGGGTAAACACGGGAGTGTGAAAAATTGCTTGCGCGTCTTGCTAGTTGACTTATAGTGGGTACGGCAAGTAAATTGTTAACAGGGGCAAACAGCAAGAGGCTAGTGTGAACGATGGAGAACCTTAAAGTGAAGGAACTCGTCGAAATTTGTGAGGAACTCGGCATTACTTTGGGCCGTGCGAAACGAAAGCAAGCGCTCCTTGAGATCATGAAGGATGAGGGAGTGTCGGCTGAGGAAGTCGATGAGGCCTGGGTGGATATTAAAGCACGCCGTGAGGAGGCTGAAAGACGAGAAGTAGAAGCTCGCGAACGTGAGGAAGCTGAAAGGCGCGAAGCTCGCGAAGAAGCTGAAAGGCGGGAAGCTCGCGAACGTGAAGAGGCTGAAAGGCGCGAACGTCGCGAGGCGGCCGAGAGACAGGAGCGTCTCGAGTTTGAAACGTTTAGAATTGGCAATCCTACAGTGTTCGCAGGCGCCTAGCGTAGCTTCTCCAACAATTCAGGTCAGCGGTTTTAGAATTCGGGACCAACTGCCACCGTTCGTAGTAGGCGAGGACATGGCGAAGTATCTCGTCAAGTTTGAACACGTCTGTGAGCGAAACGCTTTGGAGCGGCCTCTTTGGGCGCGGAACCTGTTAGCTCTTCTTCCCGGCGAAGTGTCCGACGCGATAACTTGCTTGTCGAGGGAAGCGTTTGAGAGCTATGACGAGGTTAAGGAAGTGCTCTTAAGACGTTATAAGTTGTCACCCGAAGCTTTCAGGCAAACGTTCCGGTATGCTAAAAAGGGGAATGAGTCACACGTTGACTTCGCGTTTCGTCTTAAAACCGATTTGATTGAATGGCTCAAGGGCGAAGGTGTTTATGACGACCGCGATAAAGTGGTGGAATGCGTTGCATTGGAGCAATTCTACCGCTGCATCGAGGAGGATGTCAAACTTTGGCTGCAGGACAGACTTGGTAAAGTACAGCTAAACAAGGCAGCAGAGTTAGCTGAGGAGTATTATACTCGCCGAAAGTTGCACAGCAGGGCAGTGCGCGTTGAAAAGGATGAGAGAAAAGAGGGTTTTCAAAGAAACCTGATCAACGGAGACCCGCTCCGCACCGAAATTTCAAGAAGGACCCGTCTCTTACGAAGGACAGTGTAGGGGAAGGGCAAACAGAAGCGGAGAAATCGAGTGAGGTTTCTACCACACAGGCATTTGAATCGGAAAACAAACGGAAGCCGCTAATCTGCTACAACTGCAAAAAGGAAGGGCACATCGCGAGAAACTGTCAGGAAAAGTTTGCCTTCGCAACAATCCGAGAATCAGAAAAAAACATGCGGTTGTTGGAGCCGTATCTCAAAGAAATTAGGGTGAATGAGAAAACGTGCCGAGCACTTAGAGACTCAGCGGCAACCATGGACGTTGTCCATCCTTCATTGGTGTCTCCGGATGACTTTACAGGAGAATGCGCGTGGACCAGGCAAGTCGCCGAGGAGCAGAGTGTTCGCTTACCAATCGCCACGGTTGTCATTGAAGGCTCGTTCGGTGAGCTTCGCACTGAAGCGGCTGTGTCTGCCGCGCTAAATGATCGTATTCCTTATCTCTTCTCCAACAACTCAGAGCAGCTTCTCAAAGAGCAGGGCAAATCGTTTCTTCCCCAACTTAGCGTGCATGGCCCTCACGCGATCGCAAGCGCGGAAGCTATCGCGGCAGCTTGAATCTGGTTCAAAGCGGTGAACTCTCAAGTGACCTTGTCGGCGGGTCGACGGAACCTCAGAGAGGAAATTTTCCGTGTGAGTCATGTGAGCAGTCGCGCGAGCGGCCGTCGCCGAACCGACCGGCGCGGTTTCCGTAGAAAGGGGAGACGACATGGCGCCATTGAATCAGAGCGAGAGGGCTGCAACGCTCTCGCCTGTAGCGGAAAGTTGGAGCGAGCTGCCGAGAGTTGATCGAGAGACGCTCATTCGGGAGCAGCGTGAGGATATCTCGATTGAAGCGCTAGTTGAAAGCCACAAAAACGCGGCACAAGTGCTGTCGAAGGAGCACTACGAGAAATCGGTGAAGAAGCGCGCTTTTGAAGTTGATAATCAGGTAATGCTGCTGCAGCCGTC
>WOVY01003309.1:0-70768 GCA_013436015.1 Rhipicephalus annulatus | reverse complement strand
TCCAGCCCGGTGGGGTTTAAGGCTCCGTCTGTCAGACGAGCCTCCAACGAAAATCATTATCTGTCGCCTCTCCTGAGGCGATGGACCCTCAACTGCAAACCGGCGCAGACTGCGCCAAGGAGCGGCGTGGTTCCCTCGACCGCTCTAAAAAGACCAAACGGTAATTACAATGGCCTTCTAAAGGCTCTGTAAGATAAGTCACTTCTCTCTTTAGACACCAGCCACCTCATTTCGTTACACACAGCACTTCTTTACTCCCATAATGGAGACACAAATTATACAATGGACGTCAGAGGACTACTTCGAAACCTCGACGATGTCCAAAACTTCTACACAAACATTCTCCAAAAGTGCTGTGTGTACAGAAACACACCTAAAATCCAAGAATACGAGTTTCTTGCGTCAATATGTTGTCTTCGGAAAGGCCAGAGATGATGCTGTGGCGTCATCTGGTGGTGTAGCCATTATAGTTAATCGAGGAGTAGCATGCAGTCATCTACCACTACTAACCATCCCTAGAGGCAGTGGCTGTTCGAGCAGTTCTATTGAATAAGCTCGTCACCAATCTGCTCTCTATACATATAGCCGCAACAAACCGCCTGGAAAAACATGATTTCCAGTCTTTAATAGATAAGTTACCAGAACCTTATTTGGTTCTAGGGACCTGAATGCACACAGCGGTTTATGGGGTGACTGTCGATGTGATGCACGAGGCGTCTCATTGAACAGTTCCTCTTTTCATCAGGTGCTTGTCTGTTGAATAGAAAAGAGGCAACATATTATAACCTTGCAAACAATACTTACTCCTCCATAGATCTCAGTATCGCATCTCCTTCGCTTGTACCATTACTTCAGTGGAAAGTAATAAATAATCCATACGAAAGTGACCATTTTCCTTTAGTTTTGAGTACACCAATAACATATGAATATCCTCTCTATGTTCCCAAATGGCTGGTGAACAAAGCCGACTGGGAACAATTTCAAAAGATTACACACCTAAGTTGGACCGACATATGCGGATTAGGCATAGATAAAGCTGTGCAGTACTTTACGGCTTTTCTTACTGACGCAGCAGCCAAGTGCATTCCACAAACATCTGGACTGCCCGGCAAACGACACGTCCCGTGGTGGAACACTGAGTGTCAGAATGCGCGAAAGGAACAGAACAGGCATGGAGGTTGCTGCGCAACTCGCCCACAGCGGAAAACCTTGAGAGCTTTAAGAAAATAAAATCTCGTGGCAGGAGAAGGCGTCGGCAGGCCAGAAGAGAAAGCTGGCAGAAGTTTTTATCAGGGGTTAATTCATACACACAGGAGGCTAAAGTCTGGAACATGGTCGGTAGGATAGCAGAAAAACAAGTACACACGCTTCCACTCGTAAACACTCATGGTGATACCTTGGAAGATCAGGCAAACTTCCACGGTGCACACTTCGAACAGGTATCCAGCTCGTCCCACTATACTGACACTTTCCAAAAATACAGAACAAGAATAGAAAAGCAGAAACTCGAACACAAATCCACTAGATACGAGGCATATAACCAAGCTTTCAGTCTAGCTGAGCTCCGAACATCTCTAAACTCCTGCAGTACTTCTGCCCCAGGTTCTTACCATGTGTTGTATGAAATGTTAAAAAACCTACCAAACGAAACCCGAAAAACCTTACTTTGTTTATACAATGCTATTTGGTCTTCTGGCACTATTCCTACCTCCTGGAAAGAGGCTATTGTTATTCCCATTTTGAAAGAGGGCAAGGACCCTTCTTTAGCTTCAAGTTATAGGCCTATAGCACTTACAACCTGCTTGTGCAAAGTCTTCGAAAAAATGATAAACTGCCGACTTGTACATTTTCTTGAAACAAATAATTTGCTCGACCCATTCCAGTGCGGGTTTCGAGAAAGTAGATCCACCACAGACCACCTTGTTCGTATCGAGGCACAGATCAGAGACGCCTTCGTCCATAAACAAAATTTTCTCTCTGTGTTCCTCGATATCGAAAAGGCTTATGATACAACATGGCTTTTTGGAATTCTAAGAGACCTGTCCCACCTTGGTGTGCGCGGAAGAATGTTTCATACAATCGAAAGTTACCTGTCAAACCGGACATTCCGTGTCCGTCTGGGCAGTGTGCTCTCCCAAACATTTGTCCAGGAAACAGGCGTGCCACAAGGTGGTGTGCTTAGTTGCACACTTTTTATTATTAAAATGAATTCTTTGCACTTGTCCATTCCCCGCAATATGTTCTATTGTACATATGTCGACGACGTTCAGCTTGGCTTCAAGTCATGCAACTTGGCCATGTGTGAGCGGCAGGTTCAGCTGGGTTTAAATAAGGTCTCCAAATGGGCAGATGAAAACGGATTTCGACTTAACCCACAAAAAAGCACGTGTGTCTTGTTCTCTCGAAAGAGAGGCATGCACTCGGAACCTGACATTCGACTGAACGGGCAACGTCTGTCTGTCAAAGCCGAGCACAAATTCTTAGGCTTAATCTTGGACAACAAGTTGACCTTCGTACCCCACATAAAGTATTTAAAAACAAAATGTTTAAAAGCCATGAATGTTATAAAAGTGTTGTCACGTACTACGTGGGGTAGTGACAGGAAATGCCTCTTGAACCTGTATAGAAGCCTTATTCGCACCCGCTTAGATTATGGGGCCATTGTTTATCAGTCTGCGACTCAAAGTGCTTTGAAGATGCTGGATCCCGTGCACCATTCGGGCATCCGCCTTTCTACGGGTGCTTTTCGCACCAGCCCCGTAGAAAGCCTTTACGTGTAGTCCAATGAGTGGTCACTTCATCTGCAAAGAACCTACATGTCCTTTGTGTATTTCCTTAGGGTGAAGGCAGACAGGAGGCACCTCTCATACTCTACTATTAATGACTTGTCGAGCTCCATTCTTTTTCAAAACAGGCCTTCAATGAGGCAGCCCTTCTCAGTTCGCCTGAAGGGTCTAGCCGAGGACACTGAAGTGTCACTCGAACACAGTTTAATGGCTCCTGTAGCATACCCGCCACCGTGGCAGTGGCAGACTATAGATTGCGATGTGTCTTTCCTAGAAGTTACTAAACATGCGCCTATTGCCCATATTCGAACATACTTCTTGGAACTTCAACACAAATACACACGTTCTGAGTTTTTTACAGATGCCTCTAAGTCTAACTCCTCTGTGTCCTACGCTGCTGTTGGCCCTTCCTTTTCGGATGCTGGCCCTCTACATCCAGGCACAAGTATCTTCACAGCGGAAGCTTACGCGATACTTGTGGCAGCTAAACACATCAAACAATCACAAATACAAAAAGCAGTAATTTATACAGACTTCCTCAGTGTGGTAATGGCTCTGCACAGTCTTAAATAGTAAAAATGGCAGCATATCCACGAAGTGAATGATGGAGAGTGGGGCGAAGCATTCGTCCGTCCATGCGTCCGTCTGTGTGATCGTCCATGCGTCTGTTTGTGCGCCCGTCCCTGCGTTCTTTCATGCATCCGCCGCTGCGTCCGTTCATGCGTCCATCCATGCATCTGTTTATGTGTCCGTTCGTTCATCTATTCTACACTCCAAGTCCAACCATCTCGCATCTTTTTATCATGTATTCCCCATATAGAAGCACCGCCATCCAGCGGACATTCCAAGGACTAAACGAGAGGTGGCACACGCACACTTGCTTACGGCCTGCGCTCTGGGTCCACTTCCCACCTTTAACCACCTCGAGTTCATGGTATATTCTAGTTCACTGTATTCACGGCACTGCGACCAAACGCTCGCTAAACCTTTCGAAAACCAAGGAGGTTACGCCCAGCGAGTATAACGTAGCAACCTTTCCCTGTCAGATAGGGCTCAATTTACATGCCAATGGCTGCTAATGACAAATGAGAGACAGGAGAATTCGGCTTTTACTTTCTTACGGCTTGCGCTTCATATCTACTTCTCATTTTTAACCACCTTGAGTTCATTCATGGTATATACAAGTTCATTGTATTCATGGCACTCCGGCTCAATGCTCGCTAAACCTTTCTAAAGCTAAGGAGGTTACACCTAGCGAGTATAATGTAGCATCCCTTTCTTGTCCGATAGTGCTCAATGTACATGCCAATGGCTGCTAATGGGGATCACAGCGTGCGCGTTGACTAAAAGCCGAATGCTCATGTCTCTCATTCCCCACTAGCAGCCATTGGCATGTACATTGAGCACTATTTTTTTATTGTTAAACAACGCACAGAAGAAATCTCTCACTGGCACCACCTTGGAGGTCAAGTGTTATACCTATTTCGGGTATGTCCCACTGGTGGTTACATACGAGGGACGCCCAAGCCACGCCATAAGGAGCTTCGCCCCTAAAAACAAAAAACCCTGTCCTCGTTTCACTTTACTCCATTTTATGCACACTCTACACACTCAACCGACATGTTGTTGTGTGCTGGGTGCCAGGGCACCGTGAGATTCAAGGCAACATGATGGCGGATCAGCTTGCTGCATCCGCCCACGAAAGCACTGCCATTACACCTTCATCAATCCCGGCCCTTGATCTTAAGCCGTCTCTCAAACGAAAACTCGGGGACTACTGGCAGAGCAAGTGGGATACACACACTCAAAACAAACTACACGTTATCAAGCCACACCTTGGCCATTGGCCACCAGTATCAAAATCACGTCACACAGAGGTAACATTAACGAGGCTCAGGATAGGACACACATACACGACACACTCATATCTTTTCTCCGGTGGCGATCTACTATTGTGTGACAGATGTGGTGAAGCACTAACAGTTCTTCACATTTTAATTCAGTGCAAACAATTGGACACTCTAAGAAAACAACACTTTCCTTCACCCTACCGACAGCATATACCTTTACACCCTGAAATGTTCGTCGGTAGGGAACCACTGTTTAGTCACAAATCATTGTTAGCGTTTTTAAAAAAAAATCATAGCTTTCACGTCATATACCCGGGCATACCGTAGCACGACCTCTCCAGAGAGGTTTTCGCTGTGGTGGCTACACAATAAAGCACTTGCCTCACGGCCCTTGGACGCAAGGGTATGAACGAGTGAGGCACTTGTGCTAATGCCGTACATGTCCACCATCGTTTTTATTATCATTAACTTTTGCCATCTATTCGCACCACACACACCGTTCACGGCATGGTCATGATTTTAATAATTGTATGTTTTTACCCGCTTTGCTGCGAGGAAATTTATGGCCCTTATACAGCCGCTAATCACAATCATTGTCCACATTCCTGTCTCATGAACTGGCGCTCTTTGGCCATCAAATAGCCCTTGCGCCAAAAAACACCATATATCATCATCATCATCATCATTACCACTGATAATGAATTTGCTGAAAAAGCTTTCATTCTTCAGCACATAATAAGCAATAATTATAGTATTACATATAAGTAATAATTTGTAATATTGCAAGTGTCTTGTAAGGAAATACATATATATATATAAACTTTTTTTAGCAATTGCCAGAGAGTGAGCAAGCATGTCTGAGAATCCCACAGTCGCAGCTGTCCCTATCCCATTAACGAGTCTAAAATCGGCCAATGATCGAAAACCTTGGGCATGGTCATTATGGTTTATGGCATCACTTTGAGAGAACAGTAAGCAAGTTCAAGTTAACTTTGATGAATAATTGCAAGTTTCAGGTGACATGCTGAGCTAGAATGAATGGCTCACATGTTCTCAGGAGCTTCAACTACAGATTTGCAGCATTTTCTCGCCACGCTCAAAAATTGTTGTGCTACCTCTTCAATAGACTTAAAAAGAAAAGATTATTGAGGCATTTGTCAGGATAAATTATCAGAGGTGCTTCACAGGTAAAGTTTAGTTACCCCACAAAGAAAAACCCCTAAGAACGTCGTCAAATATGTTATCTGGCCATCGTAGACAACGTTTGTGCACTTCTCGTGCAAGTTCCTGCTTGGATTCTGTAACAACACCACAGCGAGGCTACTCAGAGAAAGTGATATTAGTTGCAGTAGGCAAAGGAATGCACAATATTGCAATATTACTGATGCACAGGTGATAAAATGTCTGCATATATATATGTATATATAATTAAGACGTGCAAAGTTTTATTGACAAAGAAACATGGGCACTTTTAAAATAATGGTGACTGCCAGCTATGCAGCTAAATAGTAGATTATGGACTTGTTATTGGACAAGAATAGCTTCATATTGGCAGCTAACTGCTAGACAGACATCCTAACTCTTAAGATTCTACAGACACTAAAAGTGGACGACGTGATACAATAAAAAAGTCAAAGGGCTATTACTGTACCAAGTATATTATCACCTACGCCTCATTAGTTGTGACTTAGTTGCCAAGGTAACAGTTGTGAATCATGACCAAGGCAAAAGGGCAATTGCACGCAGAATAGTGACGTACAGTTTTGCACATGTTGTACTTAATGCATACCTCTCTGTCAAGACATCTGTGCTTTATTTGCAATGATGCAGGTTCATAAGCGCAGTGTAAGAAGCTTAGCACTGCACTGGTAAATAAGCAATGCACTTAGATCACAATGAACTTGTTGCTGTAGCCTGTTTCACCCCCGCAGGGGCGCCTGCTCAAGCAGGCGTTTGGTGTTGATTGATATGTGGGGTTTAACGTCCCAAAACCACTATATGATTATGAGAGACGCCGTAGAGGAGGGCTCCGGAAATTTAGACCACCTGGGGTTCTTTAACGTGCACCCAAATCTGAGCACACGGGCCTACAACATTTCCGCCTCCATCGGAAATGCAGCCGCCGCAGCCGGGATACGAACCCGCGCCCTGCGGGTCAGCAGCTGAGTACCATAGCCACTAGACCACCGCGGCGGGGCAGGCGTTTGGTGTGTAGCGACACCACGGACCCGAGCTAACGGGGGAGTTTTGACTCCCTCCCACGCCTAGCCGTGCGTGGCTTTGCCGTGTCCGGGGAAAAGGGGATCCTGGGGGTTGAGCCGACGCTGGGTGATTGGACCGTTAAGGCCCCCCGGCAGAGGCAACACACCCCTTTGGCCCCGGCTTCACGTAGACGGCACCCCTGGGCTGACCCACCCAGGGGAAATCGGCAGTCGCCTTTTCCTATCTCTCTCTCCCTACATCTTCGTCTTTATCTCTCACTATCTATCTGTCCTGTCTTCTACTATCTTCTGTTTACTTCCATTTTTCCTGGCGGCAAGGGTTAACCCTGTGCAAATAGCCTACCTTGGTCTAGGCGCATTGGGTTATGGCAGTGTTGTACGGCTGACGTCTGCAAGCTTTCAGCACCTGCAAACTTGCAGCGTCTCTTGTTGGGCTCCGTGGTGGGTGGCCGCCAACACTGCTGAACAAAACTAAGACCGGCGTGCATGGAACATTCCCTCTTCTGTCTGATCGTACCGGCCTAAAGCGGGTACGCACCGACGACATAAATTTCTTCGACCAGCCAAAAGAAACTTTTCCCCTTTCCACGTCATTCACTGTGAAAAAACTGAAAAGCAAGCCAGGACCGTCTCTCCTTTCCTAGTTACTAGATGTCTTACCGAAACTCTTGGCACAGGATACAAGGTAACTAAAATGGCTAGTGGAGACCTTCTCCTAGAAATCCGTGACAAAGAAAAATTTAAAAAGCTAGACCGTCTTTCAGCTTTCGGTGGCATACCGATAACTATAACACCACATAGATCAATGAACACAACTCGCGGAGTGGTATCTCACATGGACTTACTTGACGTGACTGAGACTGAGCTTTTGGAGGAGTGGAAGAGCCAAAATGTCACTAATGTACAGAGAATCATCATTAGAAGAGATAATAAGGAAACACCGACGAAACACCTAATACTCACATTTGCATCCAGTAAACTACCGGAATCTATTCAAACAGGGTACACAAAGACATCTATCAGGCCGTACATACCAAACCCTCGTCGTTGCTTCCAATGCCAGAGGTACGGCCATGGCTCTAAAACCTGTCGCGGTCGCCAGACTTGTGCACAATGTGGAGTCCTAGGCCACGTGTCTGAGACCTGCAAACAACCACCACACTGTGTAAACTGTGAAGGAAACTATGCCGCATATTCACGCTCATGCACATACTGGAAAAAGAAAAAGAAATAATTACGTTGAAGGTGAAGGAGAACATTTCATTTAAAGAAGCACGGCGAAGAGTCGCTCCATTTTATGGACCTACATACGCTGATGCGGCGCGTCAGGGGGCACCGCCGCACCAGCCCTCGCCACCCCTTCGGCCCGCGCATACCGAGCCGGTGGTTGTGGCACCTGCCTCCAAGGCGGCTGTATTCCAGGCTACACCGCCTACTCCCAAACAGAGACCGGAGACTCCAGAGTCTTCGGGCCTCAAGGCCTCCCCTCACCAGGCGAGGCCCAAAATCCAAACTAACAGCCCGCACGTGCGGGCATCCAGTGCCTCCGAGGAGGCAATGGATACGTCGGCACCCTTGTTGCCGAAAGAGCGGCGTGGCTCCTTGGAGCGCGCCAAGAAAACAAAAAAGCAAATAACAGGGCCTGGTGACGGCCCTGTTAAGTGAACTCAAACTCCCCGCCTAAACAGCCACTCGCTTTTCGTACACGCAGCATTATTTTACATTCACCATGAACACTCAAATTATACAGTGGAACGTCAGGGGCCTTCTCAGAAACCTTGACGACATCCAAGAACTCCTACACGAACACTCACCAAAAGTGCTGTGTGTACAAGAAACACACCTTAATTCAAAACACACAAATTTTCTTCGCAAATACGTTATTTTTCGAAAGGACCGTGATGATGCCATGACATCATCCGGAGGTGTTGCCATCATAGTGAATCAAGGAATTGCATGCACACACTTAAAACTCCAAACATCCCTTGAGGCAGTGGCTGTTCGAGTGGTTCTTTTTGATAAACTGATCACAATCTGCACTATTTACATTCCTCCTAGCTATCAGCTGCAGAAACGTGATTTACACTCTCTAATTGACGAACTTCCGGAGCCTTATGTTCTCCTTGGAGACTTTAATGCGCATAGTAGGCTATGGGGTGACTCTCGGTATGACGCGCGAGGTCGACTGATCGAACAGTTCCTTCTCTCGTCGAGCGCGTGTCTCCTGAATCGAAAAGAACCAACCTATTACAATCTCGCTAATAACACCTACTCCTCCATAGACCTAAGCATAGCATCTCCATCTCTTGTCCCTCTACTGCAGTGTAATGTCGTCAGTAATCTGTACGGAAGTGACCACTTCCCCGTAGTTTTGAGCACAACTACAGTAACCGAGTGCCCACCACGTGTTCCCAAGTGGCTAATAAACAGAGCCGACTGGGAACAGTTTTATACTATCGCTAGTCTAGGTTGGAATGACATCTGTACTTTGAACATTGATGTTGCTGTGAACTACTTCACAGCGTTTTTGATTGATGCTGCAACAAAATGCATCCCACAAACGAATGGACAACCTGGAAAACGACGTGTGCCATGGTGGAACTCTGAATGCCGAAACGCGCGCAAACAGCAAAACAGAGCTTGGAGGCTGCTTCGGAACTCACTGACAGCCGAAAATCTTGAAGCCTTCAAGAAAATAAAGTCTCAAGGCAGGAGAACGCGTCGGCAGGCCAGAAGAGAAAGCTGGCAGAAGTTTTTATCAGGGGTTAATTCATACACACAGGAGGCTAAAGTCTGGAACATGGTCGGTAGGATAGCAGGAAAACAAGTACACACACTTCCCCTCGTAAACACTCAGGGTGATACCTTG
Organism: Rhipicephalus annulatus; assembly: GCA_013436015.1. Classification (NCBI taxonomy): domain Eukaryota; kingdom Metazoa; phylum Arthropoda; class Arachnida; order Ixodida; family Ixodidae; genus Rhipicephalus; species Rhipicephalus annulatus. Next base: position 61,041 of record WOVY01003309.1, on the reverse strand, counting down.
GAAGATCAGGCAAACTTCCTCGGTGCACACTTCGAACAGGTATCCAGCTCGTGCCAGTATACTGACACTTTCCAAAAATACAGAACAAGAATAGAAAAGCAGAAACTCGAACACAAATCCACTAGATACGAGGCATATAACCAAGCTTTCAGTCTAGCTGAGCTCCAAACATCTCTAAACTCCTGCAGTACTTCCGCCCCAGGTTCAGACCGTGTGATGTATGAAATGTTAAAAAACCTACCAAACGAAACCCGAAAAACCTTACTTTGTTTGTACAATGCTATTTGGTCTTCTGGCACTATTCCTACCTCCTGGAAAGAGGCGATTGTTATTCCCATTTTGAAAGAAGGAAAGGACCCATCTTTAGCTTCGAGTTACAGGCCGATTGCACTTACAAGCTGCTTGTGCAAAGTCTTCGAAAAAATGATAAACGGCCGACTTGTACACTTTCTTGAAACAAACAATTTACTCGACCCATTTCAGTGCGGGTTTCGAGAGAGTAGATTCACGACAGACCACCTTGTTCGTATCGAGGCACAGATCAGAGACGCTTTCGTCCATAAACAATATTTTCTCTCTGTATTCCTCGATATCGAAAAGGCTTATGATACAACATGGCGTTTCGGAATTCTAAGAGACCTGTCCCACCTTGGCGTGCGCGGAAGAATGTTTCACATATTCGAAAGTTACCTGTCAAACCGGACATTCTGTGTCCGAGTAGGCACGGTCCTTTCACAAACCTTCGTTCAGGAAACAGGCGTGCCACAAGGTGGTGTACTTAGCTGCACACTTTTTCTCATCAAGATGAATTCCTTGCACTTGTCCATCCCTCGCAATATGTTTTATTGTACATATGTCGACGACGTCCAGCTTGGCTTTAGATCTTGCAATCTGGTAATGTGTGAGCGACAGGTTCAGTTAGGTTTAAACAAGGTCTCCAAATGGGCAGAGGTAAACGGATTTCGACTGAACCCACAAAAGAGCACGTGTGTCTTGTTCTCCCGAAAGAGAGGCATGCACTCAGAACCCGACATTGAGTTGAACGGTCAACGTCTGTCTGTCAATGCGGAGCATAAATTCTTAGGATTAATCTTGGACAACAAGTTGACCTTCGTACCGCACATCAAGTATCTAAAAACAAAATGTTTAAAAGCCATGAATGTTTTAAAAGTGTTGTCACATACTACGTGGGGTAGTGACAGGCAATGTCTCATGAACCTCTATAGAAGCCTCATTCGCACCCGCTTAGATTATGGAGCCGTTGTCTATCAGTCTGCTACTCAAAGTGCCTTGAAGATGCTGGACCCCGTGCACCATTTGGGCATCCGCCTTTCTACGGGTGCTTTTCGCACCAGCCCCGTAGAAAGCCTTTACGTTGAGTCAAATGAGTGGTCGCTTCACCTGCAAAGAACTTACATGTCCTTTGTTTATTTTCTTAAGGTGAAAGCAGACAAGGAGCACCCCTCATACTCTACAATTAACGATTTGTCGAGCTCAACTCTGTTTCAAAACAGGCCTTCGGTGAGGCAGCCCTTCTCAGTTCGCCTGAAGTGTCTAGCTGAAGAAACTGCAGTATCACTTGAACACAATTTAATGGCTCCTGTAGCATACCCGCCACCGTGGCAGTGGCAGACTATAGACTGCGATATGTCTTTCCTAGAAGTTACAAAACATGCACCTCTTGCCCACATCCGAACATACTTTTTGGAACTTCAACACAAATACACACGTCCTGAGTTCTTCACAGATGCCTCCAAGACTAACTCCTCTGTGTCCTACGCTGCTGTCGGCCCATCCTTTTCGGATGCTGGCCCTCTACATCCACGCACAAGTATCTTGACTGCGGAAGCTTACGCGATACTTGTGGCAGCTAAACACATCAAACAATTACAAATACAAAAAGCAGTAATTTATACAGACTCCCTCAGTGTGGTAACGGCTCTGCACAGTCTTAAAAAACAAAAAACCCGGTCCTTGTCTCACTTTACTCCATTTTGTGCACACTCTACACACTCAAACAACATGTTGTAGTGTGCTGGGTGCCAGGGCACCGTGAGATCCAAGGCAACGTGAGGGCGGATCAGCTCGCTGCATCCGTCCATGAGAGCACCGCCATTACATCCATATCTATCCCGGTCCTTGATCTTAAGCCGTCTCTCAAACGAAACCTCAGGGACTACTGGCAGAGCAAGTGGGATACACACACACAAAACAAACTACACGTTATTAAGCCACACCTTGGTCATTGGCTGCCCGTATTGAAATCGCGTCTTACAGAGGTAATACTAACGAGACTCAGGATAGTACACACATACACGACACACACACACCTTTTGTCTGGTGGCAATCCACCATTGTGTGACAGATGTGGTGAAGCATTGACAGTCCTTCACATTTTAATTGAGTGCAAACAATTGGACACTGTAAGAAAACAACACTTTCCTTTACCCTACCGACAACATATACCTTTACACCCTGCAATGTTCGTCGGTAGGGAACCGCTTTTTAGTCACAAATCATTGTTAGCGTTTTTTAAAGAAATTCCTAGTTTTCATATCATATACCCAGGCATCCCGTAGCATTACCTCTCTGGAGAGGTTTTTGCTGCGGTGGTTACACAAGAAAGGCACTTGCCTCACGGCCCTTGGACGCAAGGGTATGAACGAGTGAGGCACTTGTGCTAATGTCATACATATCCACCATCGTCTTTTATTATCACCAACTTTTGTCATCTATTCACACCACACACACCTTTCATGGCATGGTCAAGATTTTATTACTTGTATGTTTTTACCCGCCTTACTGCGAGGAATTTTATGGCCATTATACAGCCGCTTATCACAATAATTGTCCATATTTTTAGTAAGATGAACTGGCGCTCTTTGGCCATGAAATAGCCCTTTCGCCATAAAACATCAAACATCATCATCATCATCCGGAGGTGTGGCCGTCATTGTGAATCAAGGAATTGCATGCACACACTTACAACTCCAAACATCCCTTGAGGCAGTGGCTGTTCGAGCAGTTCTTTTTGATAAACTGATCACAATCTGCGCTATCTACATTCCTCCTAGCAATCAGCTGCAAAAACGTGATTTACACTCTTTAATTGATGAACTTCCGGAGCCCTATGTTCTCCTTGGAGACTTTAATGCGCATAGCAGGCTGTGGGGTGACTCTCGTTATGACGCACGAGGTCGACTGATTGAACAGTTCCTTCTCTCCTCGAGCGCGTGTCTCCTAAATCGAAAAGAATCAACCTATTATAATCTCGCCAATAACACCTACTCCTCCATAGACCTAAGCATAGTATCACCATCTCTTGTACCTCTACTCCAGTTGAAAGTCATCAGTAATCTGTACGGAAGTGACCACTTCTCCATAGTTTTGAGCACAAATACAGTAACTGAGTGTCGACCACGTGTTCCCAAGTGGCTCATAAACAGAGCCGACTGGGAACACTTTTATACGATCGCTCGTCTAGGTTGGAATGACATAAGTACTTTGAACATTGACGTTGCTGTCAACTACTTCACAGCATTTTTGATTGATGCTGCAACAAAATGCATCCCACAAATAAATGGACACCCTGGAAAACGGCGTGTGCCATGGTGGAACTCTGAATTCCGAAACGCGCGCAAACAGCAAAACTGAGCTTGGAGGCTGTTTCGGAACTCACTGACAGCCGAAAATCTTGAAACCTTCAAGAAAATAAAGTCTCAAGGCAGGAGAACGCGTCGGCAGGCCAGAAGAGAAAGCTGGCAGAAGTTTTTATCAGGGGTTAATTCATACACACAGGAGGCTAAAGTCTGGAACATGGTCGGTAGGATAGCAGGAAAACAAGTACACACACTTCCACTCGTAAACACTCAGGGTGACACCTTGGAAGATCAGGCAAACTTCCTCGGTGCACACTTCGAACAGGTGTCCAGCTCATCCCACTATACTGACACTTTCTAAAAATACAGAACAAGAATAGAAAAGCAGAAACTCGAACACAAATGCACTGGATACGAGGCATATAATCAAGCGTTCAGTCTAGCTGAGCAGCGAATGTCTCTAAACTTCTGCAGTACTTCTGCCCCAGGTTCTGACCGTGTGGTGTATGAAATGTTAAAAAACCTACCGATCGAAACACGAAAAACCTTACTTTGTTTGTACAATGCTATCTGGTTTTCTGGCGCTATCCCTACCTCCTGGAAAGAGGCTATTATTATTCCAATTTTGAAAGAGGGCAAAGACCCTTCTTTACCCTCGAGTTATAGGCCTATAGCACTAACAAGCTGCTTGTGCAAAGTCTTCAAAAAAATGATAAACTGCCGACTTGTACATTTCCTTGAAACAAATAATTTGCTCGACCCATTTCAGTGCGGGTTTCGAGAAGGTAGATCCACCACAGACCACCTTGTTCGTATCGAGGCACAGATCAGAGACGCCTTCGTCCATAAACAATATTTTCTCTCTGTGTTCCTCGATATCGAAAAGGCTTATGATACAACATGGCGTTTCGGAATTCTAAGAGACCTTTCCCACCTTGGCGTGCGCGGAAGAATGTTTCACATAATCAAAAGTTAGCTGTCAAACCGGACATTCCGTGTCCGAGTGGGCACGGTTCTCTCCCAAACATTTGTTCAGGAAACAGGCGTGCCACAAGGTGGTGTACTTAGCTGCACACTCTTTGTCATAAAAATGAATTCCTTGCGCTTGACCATCCCTCGCAATATGTTTTATTGTACATACGTCGATGACGTCCAGCTTGGCTTTAGGTCTTACAATCTGGCATTGTGTGAGCGGCAGGTTCAGTAAGGTTTAAACAAGCTCTCCAAATGGGCGGAGGAAAACGGATTCCGACTGAACCAACAAAAAAGCACGTGTGTCCTGTTCTCCAGAAAGAGAGGCATGCACTCAGAACCTGACATTCGACTGAACGGGCAACGTCTGTCTGTCAATGCGTAGCATAAATTCTTAGGATTCATCTTGGACAACAAGTTGACCTTCGTACCGCACATCAAGTATCTAAAAACAAAATGTTTAAAAGCCATGAATATTTTAAAAGTGTTGTCACGTACTAGGTGGGGTAGTGATAGGCAATGCCTCATGAACCTCTATAGAAGCCTCATTCGCACCCGCTTAGATTATGGGGCCGTTGTCTATCAGTCTGCTACTCAAAGTGCCTTGAAGATGCTGGACCCTGTGCACCATTTGGGCATCCGCCTTTCTACCGGTGCTTTTCGCACCAGCCCCGTAGAAAGCCTTTATGTTGAGTCAAATGAGTGGTCGCTTCATCTGCAGAGAACTTACATGTCCTTTATTTATTTTTTTTCTTAAGGTGAAAGCAGACAAGGAGCACCCCTCATACTCTACAATTAATGATTTGTCGAGCTCAACTCTGTTTCAAAACAGGCCTTCGATGAGGCAGCCCTTCTCAGTTCGCCTGAAGAGTCTAGCTGAGGAAACTGGAGTCTCACTAGAACACAGTTTAATGGCTCCTGTAGCATACCCGCCACCGTGGCAATGGCAGACTATAGACTGGGATGTGTCTTTTCTAGAAGTTACAAAACATGCACCTATTGCCCATATCCGAACATACTTTTTGGAACTTCAACACAAATACACACGTCCTGAGTTCTTCACAGATGCCTCCAAGACTAACTTCTCTGTGTCCTACGCTGCTGTCGGCCCATCCTTTTCGGATGCTGGCCCTCTACATCCACGCACAAGTATCTTCACAGCGGAAGCTTACGCGATACTTGTGGCAGCTAAACACATCAAACAATTACAAATACAAAAAGCAGTAATTTATACAGACTCCCTCAGTGTGGTAACGGCTCTGCACAGTCTTAAAAAACAAAAAAACCTGGCCCTTGTCTCACTTTACTCCATTTTATGCACACTCTACACACTCAAACAACATGTTGTAGTGTGCTGGGTGCCAGGGCACCGTGAGATCCAAGGCAACGTGAGGGCGGATCAGCTCGCTGCATCCGTCCATGAGAGCACCGCCATTACATCCATATCAATCCCGGCCCTTGATCTTAAGCCGTCTCTCAAACGAAACCTCCGGGACTACTGGCAGAGCAAGTGGGATACACACACACAAAACAAACTACACGTTATTAAGCCACACCTTGGTCATTGGCTGCCTGTATCGAAATCGCGTCATACAGAGGTAATACTAACGAGACTCAGGATAGGACACACATACACGACACACACACACCTTTTGTCCGGTGGCGATCCACCATTGTGTGACAGATGTGGTGAAGCATTGACAGTCCTTCACATTTTAATTGAGTGCAAACAATTGGACACTGTAAGAAAACAACACTTTCCATTACCCTACCGACAACATATACCTTTACACCCTGCAATGTTTGTCGGTAGGGAACCGCTTTTTATTCATAAATCATTGTTAGCGTTTTTAAAAGAAATTCATAGCTTTCATGTCATATACCCGGGCATACCGTAGCATGACCTCTCCAGAGAGGTTTTTGCTGCGGTGGCTATACAAGAAAGCACATGCCTCACGGCCCTTGGACGCAAGGGTATGAACGAGTGAGGCACTTGTGCTAATGCCATACATATCCACCATCGTCTTTTATTATCACCAACTTTTGTCATCTATTCACACCACACACACCTTTCACGGCATGGTTATGATTTTATTACTTGTATGTTTTTACCCGCCTTACTGCGAGGAATTTTATGGCCATTATACAGCCGCTTATCACAATCATTGTCCATATTTTTAGTAAGATGAACTGGCGCTCTTTGGCTGTGAAATGGTCTTTGCGCCATAAAACATCAAACATCATCATCATGTAGCCTGTTTCAAGAAGGTATCTGAATAATATTGCTAAAAGCAGTCCTCTTTTCAGTGAAGATATCACAATTTTTCTTTCTTGTCTATATTTGTTGCAGAAGTTCTATTCAATCCAAGACACATGTAGCATAAAAATCTAAGAGACTGAAGTTCTTTCTGACGTGCTGCTTCAGCTGATTCAATGCCACTGCTCTCATTGGCTAAACAGGCATAGCATTGTCGAGTGAGAGAGCTGTTTGGTTTAGCCTAGCTTCAACGCCCGTTCATAAATGCGCTTATGTTTGACGCATTTAATTACATTGATGTCGCTGCGACTCAAAGTGATAGTTCACTGCGACACAATTTACAAACACAGCACCATTAAAGGCATCAAAGGAAGCATTATAATCATGTCACGAAAACTTTTTATTGGAGTAACAAGGCACACTTAGAGCTTAGCTGCACTCCAGGAAAGCGAGATACGATGGCCCAGTGGGTGAAACAATGCTGCTATACAGAAATATAAAATTGAATAGAAAGGCAAGAGCACCCACGACAACAAAATAAAAATGTAGTGATGCTTCGGCATACAGAAAGGGCGTCTTTGCATTGTGAAGAAGGCTCCCTTTCTGGGTGCCAAAATGTCATTACATTTTCGTTGTGTTGTGGTCGGCGCCTTTGCCTTTTTATTCAATTATTCTCGACTAGACGGCCATTCATCGTAGCCTTAATTTCGGAAATCTAAAACTCATCAACACATCTGAGAAATATCTAACAAAATAATCTTAGTGCTTTCTTCAGCGAGCACAGTGGCACAACAATATATGTATCTGCAATTTGCCTACTTCTACAGGGAACAGATATACGCAAGCTTTCAGTGTTATGTGAACCGCCTTAATTTTTTTTCTGGCACAGTCAAACGTTTCGCATATGCGTAAGGTATTAGCGTAACGACAAAAAAAATGCGAGATCAACTGGCGCCATACAAATTGCACTTATAATTGGTTACTGTGTGCCGATGGTACTGAAAAAGGCGCGGAGATAGCAAACAAAAGATAAAAATGTACAAGGCATAATGATCACACACACTTTACAGCATACTGTACGCCACTCACCCGCCAATTAGATGACGTCCCCGGGAAAGAAATCCTCAAGATCCCCATCTCCATTGTCTTTCTCCTGGCGCCAATATATCATTTTATTTTTGCCGCTTGCGATGTCTTTCTCAGACGACGGAGAGAAATCCCTCACCAGTCGGTGCGACACAATGGCTCTGGCGCCATCCTAGTATATAACGTACGCATACATTATGATAAAAATCAAGGTAGAGAAGAAAAACAAATGTAAATGATACAAAAAGACACGACAGCGTGACAGCGAGGGAGTATGGTGGCTAGAAGGGGCAGTGTGACGAGCAGGGGCCAGATGATGCACATACGTTCAATGAAACATGGCGGCACATCTAGGTGGCGCTGCGCACGTCGGGAGCGCGAGCAGCGGTGTTGGTAGAGCGTGGCTGAGGGCCAAGTATGTATATATATGTTTCTTTTCATATTTGTTTGTTATGCGGCATAAATTTGTTCCACGCTAAACTTCCCATGTATGATGCAAATGAACAATTTTATTGAGTTGCCAATCTGCGCGAGATATGCGATACATACAGCAAATGGGTAGTTGGCAGTCGCCCGTGTTATGTAAATTTGTGTTAGACGTTCGTCCTGGATACGACGTACTCCTCAAATTATTTTATTCTTGTTCCTCCCTAGTTACGCCCCGCACTCAATAAAAAAAAACAAGCTCTGGTTCGCGCGGAAACTATAATAACTGCGTAGCTGCAACTTGAATGTTTTGAAGAGGGGCGTTACATTCCCTTAACATTTACAACTTGTGCGTGTCACAAGGCTACAACACTCTGGTCATTCTACTACCACTAAGTATATTGAGCAAGTGTTTCTGGAAATGTAAAAAGTTTGTACGGTGCATCCAGTTGGTTCTTCAGAAACATTTTATTTTTGACATGCTCATGCGTCACTTCCAACACAGTGCGAAAAAATGCACTAAAACAAATCAATCAGCACAGCATAGAATTCTAAGTGAAAGTACCCGCAAAATTTACTGGCACCTTTGCAACTTGAGGTGTTTCCGTTTTTGCCGCTGGACAGATCGGTCTTTATTCAGCGACTTACTATAAAAGTGCTGGCGCGTGAGCACAAAAAACTGCACAGTTTTTGCAGTTAGTTTTTTGCCATGATTGGCACAGCCAACTTGATGAAGCTTAATGGTACTCAGAAATGACATGAAATCATAAATACTGAATGCCTGCAGCTTCTCGGTAGAGAAAAAAAAAGTAAATGCTTCTTCTAGTGTTGCCACAAGGATGGCCAAGTCATCCCCAGGATATAACAAACCCCCTCGATCAAAATGTTTGGTGAATTCATTGTCTGCACTTTCTGCTACACCCTGTTTTTTCATGGCTAGCTTTGATGCACATGTGCCACAAGAATTTTTGGTCCTGAACTTTCTAGCTACATAACCAGACGGGTAGTAAACCAAACGGCTGTCACTTTTCTCTACCACATAGCTGCTGTGGTCGCTTCTAAAAGCAGACTAAATGGCATCGCTAGCACCATCTATATCTCCAGCCTCGAGCATGTCCTCAATAATCTCTCTTAGTCCGAAAATGGCACTGTTACTTGCACCTGCTGAAGATGTGTTCAGTAGAGCGTTCACAACCTGTGCCGGGGAGTTTCCAGACTTTGGTGGTCGCGCAAGATTGCAGAAACTGAGACAATTTCCAGTGATAAGAAACTGCCCCGGGCTTGGGTGGTCATTTGAACTTGAATACTGTCGTATTATACCAAACAAGTTTTACAACTTGTCTTGACTTATTCTTGATGTCAGCAAGTATTAAAATGCCAGTGACGACATTAAACACTGCAGAAGTGAGAGTGCACTGCATATTGTAACTCTCATACCCTCAGCAGTACCTTTGCTCATGAAGCCACCTCCACATTTTTTGGAAGCTTCTTCCCATGCGTCTAAGAAGACAAGAAAAGCCTGAAGCTCAGCAACATCTTGTGATGACGGTCTAAGTCCTCGCTTTGGACACCTTGACGTCATGATCGATATTAGCCGACTGAGGCGTCTCACAAGTTGTTCAGTCGCGGACACTGAGCTGGAGAACCTTGGCAGATCCGATCTGTACAGAAACATACCTTTCAGAACTTCCTCACTGAAAAGCCTGAAAACTAAATTTACTTTCATCTTTTCGAAGGAGTTTGGTCGGACATGTACTTTTGTTACATGGGGCATCGCTTTAAGTGTTAAAGAGCTGTTATCTTTGATCCATGCTACCTCTATATCTTCAATGCATGCACGCTCATCCAGAGTCGTGAACCCAGTGCTGACAAACGTGTTGCGGATGCACTTCACTAGATGAGGAAAATCGGAACAGAAGTGTAGCTCTCTTGAAGAGTCTACAGGATGTGACACCTTGCACGTGATGCCACCCGAGTGTGCTGAAAAAAAAGTACGTATGTATGAGATTGTTGAAATTCCTAAGCACAAGGACCAGCAAATGTTATTTCAACACAGTTAGCCCTGATATACTGCTAACTTCAGTGCTCCAAACTACAGGTTCAACAAAGTATCACAGTACCGATTCCAAATGACTTCCACATGCTGCGATTCCAAGTAGCTGCAGGTCGCGGGATCAAATCCCGGCTGTGGCGGCTGCATTCCCGATGGAGGCGGAAATGTTGTAGGCCCGTGTACTCAGATTTGGGTGCACGTTAAAGAACCCCAGGTGGTCAAAATTTCCGGAGCCCTCCACTACGGCGTCTCTCATAATCTTATGGTGGTTTTGGGACGTTAAACCCCACTAATTAATCAATCATCGATTCCAAGTAGCCCCGTCACACGACATGAAGTCCACGAAGAGACCGGATTTTTCTGCCAAAAAAATCGCCTCAAGAAGCAGCTTGGAAAGCATGTCCGCCTTGATATTTCCTTTTGAGGAAAACACCCATAGTACCTGTGTCCAGTCCCCTGCAGAACAAACAAATAAAAGCAGAGTCAACAAGTGTGAATAAATACGATACATTTAACCCCTTGGAGGCGCATGTGAAAAATTCAAAAATTTAAATTTCTGCACAATTTTCTGAAAAAAAAATAATTTTTTGAGAAGTTGAGGCAGAATACATTAAAAAGGTGATAATCAGTATTTAAGCTTTATGTTGCGAAAAATAACAATAAGGAATTCTCATTTTCCAGAATATGGCACACTTTTGCTCACAAACTTGAAAACAAAAATGACAAGCCGTACAGTTGCTCTGTTTGACGTGGTTGTACACAAAAGTACGCACTTCACAGATGCACTTGTTTTAATGTCTTCATATGTTTTAGTTAGTGCGAAGACAAGTTTTGTACTACGGTTTCCAACTTGGTTAAACTGGTGCCTCACACATCATACTGAATGCAGGAAAGATACTACACAGAACTACTCACCCTGACAGGGTTGAAAAAGCATCACCAACCTATGGTTACTGCTGGCGTGGATCTTTGCTCATCTGCTGTGAAGCTGCCCAGATCAACAAATCCTTCAACAAACCCTAAAAAAATGACAAAAACTTGTAGTTAACATGACAACAGATTTATTTGGCATATGCGCTGTTACTAAAAATAGGGAGTGTGATTTTCGCATCAAATAATTATGTTCATATTTAAATCGTGTAGGGTGTAGAGAAACGTAGGCACTACATACCTGCTTAGTTGACACCAATATGCTCAGACAGGTTCAGTTCATCGAAAATGATGCCATTATGTCGGCTGCAGACATCCATGCTTCTAGTCTTCGCACTAAGTGCATTAAACACAGTGTCATTAAATCCAAAGACACACTTGAAATTGCGCACATAACTTTGTAGACAAGTTTGGCTTGGCCCCCGCAGGGGCGCCTGCGCAAGTAGGCGTTTGGTGTGTAGCGACACCACGGACCCGAGCTAACGGGGGAGTTTCTACTCCCTCCCACGCCTAGCCGTGCGTGGCTTTGCCGTGTCCGGGGAAAAGGGGATCCTGGGGGTTGAGCCGACGCTGGGTGATTGGACCTTTAAGGCCCCCCGGCAGAGGCAACACACCCCTTTGGCCCCGGCTTCACGTAGACGGCACCCCTGGGCTGACCCACCCAGGGGAAATCGGCAGTCGCCTTTTCCTATCTCTCTCTCCCTACATCTTCGTCTTTTGTTCTCACTTTACATCTTTCCTGTCTTCTACTCTCTTCTGTATACTTCCAATTTTCCTGGCGGCAAGGGTTAACCCTGTGCAAATAGCCTGCCTTGGTCTAGGCGCATTGGGTTATGGCAGTGTTGTACGGCTGACGTCTGCAAGCTTTCAGCACCTGTAAACTTGCAGCGTCCCTTGTTGGGCTCCGTGGTGGGTGGCCGCCAACGCTGCTGAACAAAAATAAGACCGGCATGCAAGGCGCATTTCCTCTACTATCTGATCGTACCGGCCTAAAGCGGGTACGCACCGACGACATAAATCTCTTCAACCAGCCAATAGAAATTTTTCCCCACTTCCACGTCATTCACTGTGAAAAAACCGGAAAGCAAGCCAGGACCGTATCTCCTTTCGTAGTTGCCAGGTGTCTTACGGAAACTCTCGGGGCTGGATACAAAGTAACCAAAATGGCGAGCGGAGACCTTCTTCTAGAAATTCGGGACAAAGCACAATATGTAAAGCTAAACAGCCTCTCAACGTTTGGTGACGTACCGATCACCATAACACCACACCGATCCATGAACACCACTCGCGGAGTGGTATCTGATGCAGACTTACTTGAGCTCACCGAGACTGAACTTTTGGAAGGGTGGAAGAGCCAAAATGTCAATAATGTACAGAGAATTATTATCAGAAGAAATAATAAGGAAATTCCAACGAAACACTTGATACTCACGTTTGCATCCAGTAAACTACCAGATTCCATTCAAACAGGGTACACGAAAACATCTATCAGGCCGTATATACCAAATCCTCGTCGTTGCTTCCAATGCCAGAAGTATGGCCATGGCTCTAAGACCTGTCGTGGTCGCCAGACTTGTGCACAATGTGGAGTTCTAGGCCACGTGTCCGAGAACTGCAAAGAACCGGCACACTGTGTGAACTGCGAAGGAAACCATGCCGCATGTTCACGCTCCTGCACATACTGGAAAAAAGAAAAAGAAATAATTACATTGAAGGTGAAGGAGAATATTACGTTTAAGGAAGCACGGCGAAGAGTCGCTCCATTCTATGGACCTACATACGCTGATGCGGCGCGTCAGGGGGCACCGCCGCACCAGCCATCGCCACCCCTTCGGCCCGCGCAGAGCGAGCCGTCGGCTGTGACACCTGCCCCCAAGGTGGCTGTAGCCCAGGCTACACCGCCTACTCTCAAACAGAGACCGGAGACTCCAGAGTCTTCGGGTCTCAAGGCCTCCCCTCACCAGGCGAGGCCCAAAATCCAAACTAACAGCCCGCACGTGCGGGCATCCAGTGCCTCCGAGGAGGCAATGGATACGTCGGCACCCTTGGTGCCGAAAGAGCGGCGTGGCTCCTTGGAGCGCGCCAAGAAAACAAAAAAGCAAATAACAGGGCCTGGTGATGGCCCTGTTAAGTGAACTCAAACTCCCCGTCTAAACAGTCACTTGTTTTTCGTACACACAGCATTATTTTACATTCACCATGAACACTCAAATTATACAATGGAGCGTCAGGGGCCTTCTCAGAAACCTTGACGACATCCAAGAACTCCTACACGAACACTCACCAAAAGTGCTGTGTGTACAAGAAACACACCTTAATTCAAAACACACAAATTTTCTTCGCAAATACGTTATTTTTCGAAAGGACCGTGATGATGCCGTGACATCATCCGGAGGTGTTGCCATCATAGTGAATCGAGAAATTGCATGCACACACTTACAACTCCAAACATCCCTTGAGGCAGTGGCTGTTCGAGCCGTTCTTTTTGATAAACTGATCACAATCTGCACGATTTACATTCCTCCTAGTTATCAGCTACAAAAACGTGATTTACACTCTTTAATTGATGAACTTCCGGAACCTTATGTTCTCCTTGGAGACTTCAATGCGCATAGCAGGCTATGGGGAGACTCTCGGTATGACCCGCGAGGTCGACTGATCGAACAGTTCCTTCTCTCGTCGAGCGCGTGTCTCCTAAACCGAAAAGAACCAACCTATTATAATCTCGCCAATAACACCTACTCCTCCATAGACCTGAGCATAGTATCTCCATCTCTTGTGCCTCTACTCCAGTGGAAAGTCGTCAGTAATCCGTACGGAAGTGACCACTTCCCCGTAGTTTTGAGCACGACAGTAACTGAGTGTCCATCACGTGTTCCCAAGTGGCTCATAAACAGAGCCGACAGGGAACAGTTTTATAATATTGCTAGTCTAGGTTGGAATGACATCCGTACTTTGAACATTGATGTTGCGGTGAACTACTTCCCAGCGTTTTTGATCGATGCTGCAACAAAATGCATCCCACAAACAAACGGACACCCTGGAAAACGACGTGTGCCATGGTGGTACTCTGAATGCCGAAACGCGCGCAAACAGCAAAACAGAGCTTGGACGCTGCTTCGGAACTCGCCGACAGCCGAAAATCTTGAAACCTTCAAGAAAATAAAGTCTCAAGGCAGGAGAACGCGTCGGCAGGCCAGAAGAGAGAGCTGGCAGAAGTTTTTATCAGGGGTTAATTCATACACACAGGAGGCTAAAGTCTGGGACATGGTCCGTAGGATAGCAGGAAAACAAGTACACACACTTCCACTCGTAAACACTCAGGGTGATACCTTGGAAGATCAGGCAAACTTCCTCGGTGCACACTTCGAACAGGTATCCAGCTCGTCCCAATATACTGACACTTTCCAAAAATACAGAACAAGAATAGAAAAGCAGAAACTTGAACACAAATCCACTAGATACGAGGGATATAACCAAGCTTTCAGTCTTGCTGAGCTCCGAACATCTCTGAACTCCTGCAGTACTTCTGCCCCAGGTTCTGACCGTGTAATGTATGAAATGTTAAAGAACCTACCAAACGAAACCCGAAAAACCTTACTTTGTTTGTACAATGCTATTTGGTCTTCTGGCACTATTCCTACCTCCTGGAAAGAGGCTTATTCCCATTTTGAAAGAGGGCAGGGACCCTTCTTTAGCTTCGAGTTATAGGCCTATTGCACTTACAAGCTGCTTGTGCAAAGTCTTCGAAAAAATGATAAACTGCCGACTTGTACACTTTCTTGAAACAAACAATTTGCTCGACCCATTTCAGTGCGGGTTTCGAGAGAGTAGATCCACGACAGACCACCTTGTTCGTATCGAGGCACAGATCAGAGACGCCTTCGTCCATAAACAATATTTTCTCTCCGTGTTCCTCGATATCGAAAAGGCTTATGATACAACATGGCGTTTTGGAATTCTAAGAGACCTATCCAACCTTGGCGTGCGTGGAAGAATGTTTCACATAATCAAAAGTTACCTGTCAAACCGGACATTCCGTGTCCGAGTGGGCACGGTTCATTCTCAAACATTTGTCCAGGAAACAGGCGTTCCACAAGGTGGTGTACTTAGCTGCACACTTTTTCTCATAAAAATGAATTCCTTGCGCTTGACCATCCCTCGCAATATGTTTTATTGTACATATGTGGATGACGTCCAGCTTGGCTTTAGGTCTTGCAATCTGGCAATGTGTGAGCGGCAGGTTCAGTTAGGTTTAAACAAGCTCTCAAAATGGGCAGAGGAAAACGGATTCCGACTGAACCCACAAAAAAGCACGTGTGTCCTGTTCTCCAGCAAGAGAGGCATGCACTCAGAACCCGACATTGAACTGAACGGTCAGCGTCTGTCTGTTAATACGGAGCATAAATTCCTAGGATTAATCTTGGACAACAAGTTGACCTTCGTACCGCACATCAAGTATCTAAAAACAAAATGTTTAAAAGCCATGAATGTTTTAAAAGTGTTGTCACGTACTAGGTGGGGTAGTGACAGGCAATGTCTCATGAACCTATATAGAAGCCTCATTCGCACCCGCTTAGATTATGGGGCCGTTGTTTATCAGTCAGCGACTCAAAGTGCTTTGAAGATGCTGGATCCCGTGCACCATTCGGGCATCCGCCTTTCTACGGGTGCTTTTCGCACCAGCCCCGTAGAAAGCCTTTACGTTGAGTCAAATGAGTGGTCCCTTCATCTGCAAAGAACCTACATGTCCTTTATATATTTCCTTAAGGTGAAAGCAGACAAGAGGCACCCCTCATACTCTACTATTAATGACTTATCGAGCTCCATTCTTTTTCAAAACAGGCCTTCAATGAGGCAGCCCTTCTCAGTTCGCCTGAAGGGTCTAGCTGAGGACACTGGAGTGTCACTCGAACACAGTTTAATGGCTCCTGTTGCATACCCGCCACCGTGGCAGTGGCAGACTATAGATTGCGATGTGTCTTTTTTAGAAGTTACAAAACATGCGCCTATTGCCCATATTCGAACATACTTCTTGGAACTTCAATACAAATACACACGTCCTGAGTTTTTCACAGATGCCTCTAAGTCTAACTCTTCTGTGTCCTACGCTGCTGTTGGCCCTTCCTTTTCGGATGCTGGCCCTCTACATCCAGGCACAAGTATCTTCACAGCGGAAGCTTACGCGATACTTGTGGCAGCTAAACACATCAAACAATCACAAATACAAAAAGCAGTAATTTATACAGACTCCCTCAGTGTGGTAACGGCTCTGCACAGTCTTAAAAAACAAAAAAACCCTGTCCTCGTTTCACTTTACTCCATTTTATGCACCCTCTACACACTCAACAGACATGTTGTTGTGTGCTGGGTGCCAGGGCACCGTGAGATTCAAGGCAACGTGATGGCGGATCAGCTTGCTGCATCCGCCCACGAAAGCACCGCCGTTACACCGACATCAATCCCGGCCCTTGATCTTAAGCCGTCTCTCAAACGAAAACTCAGGGACTACTGGCAGAGCAAGTGGGATACACACACACAAAACAAACTACACGTTATCAAGCCACACCTTGGCCATTGGCCACCAGTATCAAAATCGCGTCTAACAGAGGTAACACTAACAAGACTCAGGATAGGACACACATACACGACACACACACACCTTTTGTCTGGTGGCAATCCACCATTGTGTGACAGATGTGGGGAATACTTAACCGTCCTTCACATGTTAATTCAGTGTAAACACTTAGAAACTCTTAGAAAACAACATTTTCCAATACTCTACCGACAACATATACCTTTACACCCTGCAATGTTTGTCGGTAGGGAACCACTTTTTAGTCATAAGTCATTGTTAGCGTTTTTAAAAGAAATTCACAGCTTTCATGTCATATACCCGGGCATACCGTAGCATGACCTCTCCAGAGAGGTTTTTGCTGCGGTGGCTACACAAAAAAAAGCACATGCCTCACGGCCCTTGGACGCAAGGGTTTGAACGAGTGAGGCACTTGTGCTATTGCCATACATATCCACCATCGTCTTTTATTATCACCATCTTTTGTCATCTGTTCACATCACACACACCTTTCACGGCATGGTCATGATTTTATTACCTGTATGTTTTTACCCGCCTTACTGCGAGGAATTTTATGGCCCTTATACAGCCGCTTATCACAATCATTGTCCATATTTTTTAGTAAGATGAACTGGCGCTCTTTGGCCGTGAATCGGCCCTTGCGCCATAAAACATCAAACATCATCATCATCTCTCTGTGTTCCTCAATATCGAAAAGGCGTATGATACAACATGGCGTTTCGGAATTCTAAGAGACCTGTCCCACCTTGGTGTGCGCGGAAGAATGTTTCATATAATCGAAAGTTACCTGTCAAACCGGACATTCCGTGTCCGTTTGGGCAGTGTGCTCTCCCAAACATTTGTCCAGGAAACAGGCGTGCCACAAGGTGGCGTGCTTAGTTGCACACTTTTTATTATCAAAATGAATTCTTTGCACTTGTCCATTCCCCGCAATATGTTCTATTGTACATATGTCGACGACGTCCAGCTTGGCTTTAGGTCTTGCATTCTGGCATTGTGTGAGCGGCAGGTTCAGCTGGGTTTAAATAAGGTCTCCAAATGGGCAGATGAAAACGGATTTCGACTTAACCCACAAAAAAGCACGTGTGTTTTGTTCTCTCGAAAGAGAGGCATGCACTCAGAACCTGACATTCGACTGAACGGGCAACGTCTATCCGTCAAAGCTGAGCATAAATTCTTAGGCTTAATCTTGGACAACAAGTTGACCTTCGTACCGTACATCAAGTATTTAAAAACAAAATGTTTAAAAGCCATGAACGTTATAAAAGTGTTGTCACGTACTACGTGGGGTAGTGATAGACAATGCCTCATGAACCTCTATAGAAGCCTCATTCGCACCCGCTTAGATTATGGGGCCGTTGTCTATCAGTCTGCCACTCAAAGTGCCTTGAAGATGCTGGACCCCGTGCACCATTTGGACATCCGCCTTTCTGCGGGTATACGGGTGCTTTTCGCACTAGCCCCGTAGAAAGCCTTTATGTTGAGTCAAATGAGTGGTCGCTACATCTGCAGAGAACTTATGTGTCCTTTGTTTATTTCTTTAAGGTGAAAGCAGATAAGAAGCACCCCTCATACTCTACAATTAATGATTTGTCGAGCTCAACTCTGTTTCAAAACCGGCCTTCGATGAGGCAGCCCTTCTCAGTTCGCCTGAAGTGTCTAGCTGAAGAAACTACAGTGTCACTTGAACACAGTTTAATGGCTCCTGTAGCATACCCGCCACCGTGGCAGTGGCAGACTATAGACTGCGATGTGTCTTTCCTAGAAGTTACAAAACATGCACCTATTGCCCATATCCGAACATACTATTTGGAACTTCAACACAAATACACACGTCCTGAGTTCTTCACAGATGCCTCCAAGACTAACTCCTCTGTGTCCTACGCTGCTGTAGGCCCATTCTTTTTGGATGCTGGTCCACTACATCCACGCACAAGTATCTTCACAGCGGAAGCTTACGCGATAGTTGTGGCAGCTAAACACATCAAACAAGTACAAATACAAAAAGCAGTAATTTATACAGACTCCCTCAGTGTGGTAACGGCTCTGCATAGTCTTAAAAAACAAAAAAACCCGGTCTTTGTCTCACTTTACTCCATTTTGTGCACACTCTACACCCTCAAACAACATGTTGTAGTGTGCTGGGTGCCAGGGCACCGTGAGATTCAAGGCAACGTGAGGGCGGATCAGCTCGCTGCATCCGTCCACAAAAGCACTGCCCCTACACCCATATCAATCCCGGCCCTTGATCTTAAGCCATCTCTCAAACGAAACCTCAGAGTATACTGGCAGAGCAAGTGGGATACACGCATAAAAAACAAACTACACATAATTAAGCCACACCTTGGTCATTGGCTGCCCGTATCGAAATCACGTCATACAGAGGTAATACTAACGAGACTCAGGATAGGACACACATACACGACACACACACACCTTTTGTCCGGTGGCGATCCACCATTGTGCGACAGATGTGGTGAAGCACTGACAGTCCTTCACATTTTAATTGAGTGCAAACAATTGCACACTGTAAGAAAACAACATTTTCCATTACCCTACCGACAACATATACTTTTACACCCTGCAATGTTCGTCGGTAGGGAACCGCTTTTTAGTCACAAATCATTGTTAGCGTTTTTTAAAAAAATTCATAGCTTTCATATCATATACCCGGGCATCCCGTAGCATGACCTCTCCAGAGAGGTTTTGGCTGCGGTGGTTACACAAGAAAGCACTTGCCTCACGGCCCTTGGACGCAAGGGTATGAACGAGTGAGGCACTTGTGCTACTGCCATACATATCCACCATCGTCTTTTATTATCACCAACTTTTGTCATCTATTCACACCACACACACCTTGCACGGCATGGTCATGATTTTATTACTTGTATGTTTTTACCCGCCTTCCTGCGAGGAATTTTATGGCCCTTATACAGCCGCTTATCACAATCATTGTCCATTTTTTTAGTAAGATGAACTGGCGCTCTTTGGCCGTGAAATGGCCCTTGCGCCATAAAACATCAAACATCATCAGCCACTCGTTGATGGCATGTCGGAACTTATTTCACTGCCTTCGAGCTCAATGCTCGGAAATAGTCCATTCATTTTCGTCGATGATATTCTGGGGAGTACCCCACTCCTATCAGGCAGCTTTCGCTTCTTTGTCGCGGGCCCCGCAACAAAGGTAAGCGGGCAAATTCGGGGTAAGTGGGCGAATTCGGGAATATCCCTAGAACGCATCCTTCGACGAAGTCCCACTTTCCTTCGGGGATTTGTACCTTCTTACCATTGATGATGTGAGTGAAAGTCTTCAGGATGTCCTTCTCATGAAAGTGCATATCACACACACGTGAGGTGTTGGGCAGTTTCTTATCCGCCCGAGGAATAGCGTGGTCCCATACCTCTCGCTGCACAGGTATACGCGGGCAGAAAAGAAATGTCATGATGTCTCATTTCATGTAGCCACTCTACAGCCGGGAATGCAACATCTGGGCATGATGAAAACACGCAACACATACAAAGCAGAAAAGGGCGCGCTGAAGCACAAAATTGTTCGCGCAGAAAGAAGACTCCACAGCTATCGACGCACTGCAACATGTACTGGCGACAGGGATTACGGGAGTGACACGAGCGAGTATGCAGTGAGTGAATCTGGATGCGATAGCAGCGCCACATTTCTCGCTGGCAGCGGCGGCGCCGCGCAACATCGCTCAGTTTTGCTACTTACCTAGTTCTAGAAACGTTACGCTCAACTCTCGCCCGCCACCAAGGCTTGCCTTCCCCCAGGGGTCACTACCGGCGCTACCACTGCTACAACCATGAAGATGATGGATGAATGGATAGATATGGCTGTGCCCTTTAGATCGGGCGGTGGCTAGCCACCAAGCCGTAATACCTAATGAACCATAAAACTAGTTTTCTTTTTTTTCCCTTTAAATAGTGAGGTTGAGGATTCGTACTTTGCACTGAAGGGTTTGATTTTCACTTATGCCTTGACTTTAGCCACCATTAAGATAACCTCCTTCTAGTTAATTCTACTCGCTTAAAGTCTATCTTGTCCTCCCTGTCCCTAAACCCCAGTGCTTTGAAGAACTCTGCATCATCATCCTGAACTATAGGGTGAATCTCTTTACAGAACATTATCAAGTGTTCGGCAGTTTCTTCTTCCACTCCACATGCACTGCATACCGTGTCTACCCCTTGGTATTTGGCCCGATATGTCTTGGTTTGCAATACTCCCGTCGTGGCCTCAAACAATAGATAACTACCCCGAGTATTATCATAGATCCTTTCCTTGGCAATTTCCAGCTTAAAAGTTCGATAGATCTCTAGTGCGGACTTCTTAATCATGCCAATTCTCCACAAGTCGGTCTCCGCTTCCTTCACCTTCTTCTTAACCGAAAATTCTTTTTGGTTTGGCCCCCTGCTGTTTTCTAAGTATTTACCAGTCAATTTTCTGGTTCGCTTCCTCCATTTTGTATTGACATTCTTTATGTACAAGTATCTGAAAACCTTCCTTGCCCATTGCTCCCCGCAGGGGCGCCTGCGCAAGTAGGCGTTTGGTGTGTAGCGACACCACGGACCCGAGCTAACGAGGGAGTTTCGGCTCCCTCCCACGCCTAGTCGTGCGTGGCTTTGCCGTGTCCGGGGAAAAGGGGATCCTGGGGGTTGAGCCAATGCTGGGTGATTGGACCTTTAAGGCCCCCCGGCAGAGGCAACACACCCCTTTGGCCCCGGCTTCACGTAGACGGCACCTCTGGGCTGACCCACCCAGGGGAAATCGGCAGTCGCCTTTTCCTATCTCTCTCTCCCTACATCTTCGTCTTTATCTCTCACTATCTATCTGTCCTGTCTTCTACTATCTTCTGTTTACTTCCAATTTTCCTGGCGGCAAGGGTTAACCCTGTGCAAATAGCCTACCTTGGTCTAGGCGCATTGGGTTATAGTGGCGCTGTACGGCTGGCGTCTGCAGGTTTCAGCATACGCAAACTTGTAGCGTCCTCTCGTTGGGCTCCGTGGTGGGTGGCCGCCAACGCTGCCGAACAAAAATAAGACAGGCATGCACAGAGCATTCCCCTTACTATCTGATCGTACCGGCTTAAAGCGGGTACGCACCGAATATATAAACTTTTTTAACCAGCCCAAAGAAACATATCCTCACTACCGTGTTATCCACTGTGAAAAAACTGAAAAGCAAGCCATAACCGTCTCTCCTTTCCTGGTTTCTAGATGTCTTACCGAAACCCTTGGCACAGGATACAAGGTAACCAAAATGGCTAGTGGAGACCTTCTCCTCGAAATCCATGACAAAGAACAATTTGAAAAGCTAGGCCGTCTTTCAGATTTCGGTGGCATACCGATAACCATAACACCACATAGATCAATGAACACAACTCGCGGAGTGGTATCTGACATGGACTTACTTGACTTGACTGAGACTGAGCTTTTGGAGGGGTGGAAGAGCCAAAATGTCACTAATGTACAGAGAATCATCATTAGAAGAGATAATAAGGAAACACCGACGAAACACCTAATACTCACATTTGCATCCAGTAAACTACCGGAATCTATTCAAACAGGGTACACAAAGACATCTATCAGGCCGTACATACCAAACCCTCGTCGTTGCTTCCAATGCCAGAGGTATGGCCATGGCTCTAAAACCTGTCGCGGTCGCCAGACTTGTGCACAATGTGGAGTCCTAGGCCACGTGTCTGAGAACTGCAAACAATCACCACACTGTGTAAACTGCGAAGGAAACCATGCCGCATATTCACGCTCCTGCACATACTGGAAAAAAGAAAAAGAAATAATTACGTTGAAGGTGAAGGAGAACATTACATTTAAAGAAGCACGGAGAAGAGTCGCTCCATTCTATGGAGCTACATACGCTGATGCGGCGCGTCAGGGGGCACCGCCGCACCAGCCCTCGCCACTCCCTCGGCCCGCGCATACCGAGCCGGTGGTTGTGGCACCTGCCCCCAAGGCGGCTGTAGCCCAGGCTACACCGCCTACTCCCAAACAGAGACCGGAGACTCCAGAGTCCTCCGGTCTCAAGGCCTCACCTCACCAGGCGAGGCCCGAAATTCGAATTAACAGCCCGCACGTGCGGGCATCCAGTGCCTCCGAGGAGGCAATGGATACGTCGGCACCCTTGGTACCGAAAGAGCGGCGTGGCTTCTTGGAGCGCGCCAAGAAAACAAAAAAGCCGATAACAGGGCCTGGTGACGGCCCTGTTAAGTGAACTCAAACTCTCTGTCTAAACAGCCACTCGCTTTTCGTACACACAGCACTATTTTACATTCACCATGAACACTCAAATTATACAATGGAACGTCAGGGGCCTTCTCAGAAACCTTGACGACATCCAGGAACTCTTACACGAACACTCACCAAAAGTGCTGTGTGTACAAGAAACACACCTTAATTCAAAACACACAAATTTTCTTTGTAAATACATTATTTTCCGAAAGGACCGTGTTGATGCTATGACATCATCCGGAGGTGTTGCCATCATTGTGAATCAAGGAATTGCATGCGCACACTTACAACTCCAAACATCCCTTGAGGCAGTGGCTGTTCGAGCAGTTCTTTTTGATAAACTGATCACAATCTGCACTATCTACATTCCTCCTAGCTATCAGCTGCAAAAACGTGATTTACACTCTTTAATTGATGAACTTCCGGAGCCCTATGTTCTCCTTGGAGACTTTAATGCGCATAGCAGGCTATGGGGTACTCTCGGTATGACGCGCGAGGTCGACTGATCGAACAGTTCCTTCTCTCCTCGAGCGCATGTCTGCTAAATCGAAAAGAATCAACCTATTATAATCTCGCCAATAACACCTACTCCTCCATAGACCTAAGCATAGTATCCCCATCTCTTGTGCCTCTACTCCAGTGGAAAGTCGTCAGTAATCTGTACGGAAGTGACCACTTCCCCATAGTTTTGAGCACAAATACAATAACTGAGTGTCCATCACGTGTTCCCAAGTGGCTCATAAACAGAGCCGACTGGGAACAGTTTTATACCATCGCTCGTCTAGGTTGGAATGACATATGTACTTTGAACATTGATGTTGCTGTAAACTTTTTCACAGCGTTTTTGATTGATGCTGCAACAAAATGCATCCCACAAACAAATGGACACCCTGGAAAACAGCGTGTGCCATGGTGGAACTCTGAATGCCGAAACGCGCGCAAACAGCAAAACAGAGCTTGGAGGCTGCTTCGGAACTCACCGACAGCCGAAAATCTTGACACCTTCAAGAAAATAAAGTCTCAAGGCAGGAGAAGGCGTCGGCAGGCCAGAAGAGAAAGCTGGCAGAAGTTTTTGTCAGGGATCAATTCATACACACAGGAAGCTAAAGTGTGGAACATGGTCGGTAGGATAGCAGGGAAACAAGTACACACACTTCCACTCGTAAACACTCAAGGTGACACCTTGGAAGATCAGGCAAACTTCCTCGGTGCACACTTCGAACAGGTGTCCAGCTCATCCCACTATACTGACACTTTCCAAAAATACAGAACAAGAATAGAAAAGCAGAAACTCGAACACAAATGCACTGGATACGAGGCATATAATCAAGTGTTCAGTCTAGCTGAGCTGCCCAGCCGTGGTGGTCTAGTGGCTAAGGTACTCGGCTGCTGACCCGCAGGGCGCGGGTTCGAATCCCGGCTGCGGCGGCTGCATTTCCGATGGAGGCGGAAATGTTGTAGACCCGTGTGCTCAGATTTGGGTGCACGTTAAAGAACCCCAGGTGGTCAAAATTTCCGGAGCCCTCCACTACGGCGTCTCTCATAATCATATCGTGGTTTTGGGACGTTAAACCCCACAAATCAATCAAGTCTAGCTGAGCTGCGAATGTCTCTAAACTCCTGCAGTACTTCTGCCCCAGGTTCTGACCGTGTCGTTTATGAAATGTTAAAAAACCTACCGATCGAAACACGAAAAACCCTACTTTGTTTGTACAATGCTATCTGGTTTTCTGGCACTATCCCTAACTCCTGGAAAGAGGCTATTATAATTCCCATTTTGAAAGAGGGCAAGGACCCTTCTTTACCTTCGAGTTATAGGCCTATTGCACTCACAAGCTGCTTGTGCAAAATCTTCGAAAAAATGATAAACTGCAGACTTGTACATTTCCTTGAAACAAACAATTTGCTCGACCCATTTCAGTGCGGGTTTCGAGAAAGTAGATCCACCACAGACCAACTTGCTCGTATTGAGGCACAGATCAGGGACGCCTTCGTCCATAAACAATATTTTCTCTCTGTATTCCTCGATATCGAAAAGGCTTATGATACAACATGGCGTTTCGGAATTCTAAGAGACCTGTCCCACATTGGCGTGCGCGGAAGAATGTTTCACATAATCGAAAGTTACCTGTCAATCCGGACATTCCGTGTCCGAGTGGGCACGGTTCTTTCCCAAACATTCGTCCAGGAAACAGGCGTGCCACAAGGTGGTGTACTTAGCTGCACCCTTTTTCTCATCAAGATGAATTCCTTGCACTTGTCCATTCCTCGCAATATGTTTTATTGTACTTATGTCGACGACGTCCAGCTTGGCTTTAGATCTTGCAATCTGGTAATGTGTGAGCGACAGGTTCAGTTAGGTTTAAACAAGGTCTCCAAATGGGCAGAGGAAAACGGATTCCGACTGAACCCACAAAAGAGCACGTGTGTCTTGTTCTCCCGAAAGAGAGGCATGCACTCAGAACCCGACATTGAATTGAACGGTCAACGTCTGTCTGTCAATGCGGAGCATAAATTCTTAGGATTAATCTTGGACAACAAGTTGACCTTGGTACCGCACATCAAGTATCTGAAAACAAAATGTTTAAAAGCCATGAATGTTTTAAAAGTGTTGTCACGTACTACGTGGGGTAGTGACAGACAATGTCCCATCAATCTGTATCGAAGCCTCATTCGCACCCGCTTAGATTATGGGGCCATTGTTTATCAGTCTGCAACACAAAGTGCTTTGAAGATGCTGGACCCCGTGCATCATTTGGGCATCCGCCTTTCTACGGGTGCTTTTCGCACCAGCCCCGTAGAAAGCCTTTATGTTGAGTCAAATGAGTGCTCGCTTCATCTGCAGAGAACTTACATGTCCTTTGTTTATTTCCTTAAGGTGAAAGCAGATAAGAAGCACCCCTCATACTCTACTATTAATGATTTGTCAAGCTCCATTCTGTTTCAAAACAGGCCTTCGATGAGGCAGCCCATCTCAGTTCGCCTGAAAAGTCTAGCTGAGGAAACCGGAGTCTCACTTGAACACAGTTTAATGGCTCCTGTAGCATATCTGCCACCGTGGCAATGGCAGACTATAGACTGTGATGTGTCCTTTCCTGAAGTTACAAAACATGCGCCTATTGCCCGTATCCGAACATACTTCCTGGAACTTCAACACAAACACACACGTCCTGAGTTCTTTACAGATGCCTCCAAGTCCAACTCCTCTGTGTCCTACGCTGTTGTCGGCCCATCTTTTTCGGATGCTGGCCCTCTACATCCAGGCACAAGTATCTTCACAGCGGAAGCTTACGCGATACTTGTGGCAGCTAAACACATTAAACAATTACACATACAAAAAGCAGTAATTTATACAGACTCCGTCAGTGTGGTAACGGCTCTGCACAGTCTTAAAAAACAAAAAAACCCGGTCCTCATCTCACTTTACTCCATTTTGTGCACACTCTACACACTCAAACAACATGTTGTAGTGTGTTGGGTGCCAGGGCACCGTGAGATTCAAGGCAACGTGAGGGCGGATCAGCTCGCTGCATCCGTCCACAAAAGCACTGCCCCTACAACCATATCAATCCCGGCCCTCGATCTTAAGCCGTCTCTCAAACGAAACTTCAGGGACTACTGGCAGAGCAAGTGGAATACACACACACAAAACAAACTACACATTATTAAGCCACACCTTGGTCATTGGCTGCCCGTATCGAAATCGCGTCATACAGAGGTAACACTAACGAGACTCAGGATAGGACACACATACACTACACACACATATCTGTTGTCTGGTGGCGATCCACCATTATGTGATAGATGTAGTGAATCCTTAACCGTCCTTCACATGTTAATTCAGTGTAAACACTTAGAAACTCTAAGAAAACAACATTTTCCATTACTCTACCGACAACATATACCTTTACACCCTGCAATGTTTGTCGGTAGAGAACCGCTTTTTAGTCATAAATCATTGTTAGCGTTTTTAAAAGAAATTCATAGCTTTCATGTCATATACCCGGGCATACCGTAGCATGACCTCTCCAGAGAGGTTTTTGCTGTGGTGGCTACACAGGAAAGCACATGCCTCACGGCCCTTGGACGCAAGGGTATGAACGAGTGAGGCACTTGTGCTAATGCCATACATATCCACCATCGTCTTTTATTATCACCAACTTTTGTCATCTATTCACACCACACACACCTTTCACGGCATGGTCATGATTTTATTACTTGTATGTTTTTACCCGCTTTACTGCGAGAAATTTTATGGGCCTTATACAGCCGCTTATCACAATCATTGTCAATTTTTTTAGTAAGATGAACTGGCGCTCTTTGGCCGTGAAATGGCCCTTGCGCCACAAAACATCAGACATCATCAATGTGCCAACGTCAAGTTCAACTAGGGTTGAACAAGGTATCTCAATGGGCAAACGAGAATGGTTTTATACTCAACGCGCAAAAGAGCACTTGTGTCTTGTTCAGCCGAAAGAGGGGCCTCCATCCTGACCCCGACATTGACCTGCATGGTCAACCTCTGTCTGTGAAGACCGAGCACAAGTTTATCGGTCCCATATTAGACTCTAAGCTAAGTTTCATCCCACACATCAAGTATTTAAGGGACAGGTGCTTAAAAACAATGAACATTTTGAAAGTGTTGTCACACACTACATGGGGTAGTGATAAAAAATGTTTAATTAACTTATATAAAAGCCTCGTACGCACACGCCTAGATTACGGTGCTATAATCTATCAGTCGGCAACACCATTGGCCTTGAAAATTTTCGACCCTGTCCACCATCTAGGCATTCGCCTCTCTACGGGTGCTGCAATGTTCGTCGGTAGGGAACCGCTTTTTAGCCACAAATCATTGTTAGCGTTTTTTAAAGAAATTCATAGTTTTCATATCATATACCCGGGCATCCCGTAGCATGACCTCTCCAGAGAGGTTTTTGCTGCGGTGATTACACAAGAAAGCACGTGCCTCACGGCCCTTGGACACAAGGGTATGAACGTGTGAGGCACTTGTGCTAATGCCATACATATCCACCATCGTCTTTTATTATCACCAACTTTTTTCATCTATTCACACCACACACACATTTCACGGCATGGTCATGATTTTATTACTTGTATGTTTTTACCCGCCTTACCGCGAGGATTTTTATGGCCCTTATACAGCCGCTAATCACAATCATCGTCCACATTCCATGTCCCATGAATTGGCGCTCTTTGGCCATCAAATGGCCCTTGCGCCAAAAAACGCCATATATCATCATCATCTCTACGGGTGCTTTGCGCACCAGCCCTGTGGAGAGCCTGTACGTGGATTCGAATGAATGGTCGCTCCACCTACAAAGATGTTCCCTGTTCTTTTTGTACTTTTTGAAGGTGAAGGCAGACAAGAAACACCCTTCCCATTTCACAATTAATGATTTGTCTTTTTCTGGCTTGTTCGAGAACCGACCTTCGTTTAGACAGCCCTACGCACTGCGTGTATGGAGCCTGGCCGAAGAAACAGGTGTGCCTCTTGAACACACTTTGATGGCTCCTGCAATATATCTGCCACCGTGGCAGTGGCAGCTTATAGATTGTGATGTCTCTTTTGTTGATGTCACAAAGCACGCACCACTTGCACACATACATACACACTTCCTAGAACTACAACATAAATACACATGCCCTGAGTTCTTTACCGATGCGTCAAAGTCAAACACTTCTGTGTCATATGCTGCGGTAGGCCAATCCTTTTCCGAGGCCGGCCTTCTCCATCCTAATGAAAGCATTTTCACAGGAGAAGCTTACGCAATACTGGCGGTCGTAAAACACATTAAACAGATAAAATTACAAAAGGCGGTAATATACACAGATTCTCTAAGTGTGGTCAAAGCCCTGAAAACTCCTAAAAACACAAGAACCCAGTGCTGGTGTCACTTTACTCACTTCTGTGCACACTTTACACATCACAACAGCATGTCGTTGTCTGCTGGGTTCCAGGGCACCGTGAAATACAAGGGAATGTTTTGGCCGACAATCTGGCTGCTTGCACCAATGTCACTACTGACAATGCATCAACACCAGTCCCTGCACTTGACTTAAAACCTTTTATAAAACGAAAGCTCAGGGGTTATTGGCAGAGCATGTGGGATAAACACACAGATAATAAACTCCATGCTATTAAGCCGCAACTAGGTTATTGGCCGCCACTATCAAAATCACGACACACAGAAGTAATACCAGCAAGGCTTAGGACTGGACACACACATTCTACACATTCATTTCTTCTGTCTACCGGTGATCCAGCATATTGTGAGAGATGTGGAGAGCCCCTTACGGTTCTACACATTCTCGTCCAGTGCAATGAGCTAGATGCTCTAAGAAAAAAGCTCTTTTTACTGCCCTACCGAATGCAGCTCCCTCAACACCCTGAGATGCTCATCGGTAGGGATCCGCTTTTTAAACTGCAAACACTTTTTACATTTTTAAAAGAAGTGCAAAACTTTCACCCAATATATCAAGGTCATCCGTAGCACGACCTCTATAGAGTGGTCGTGGCTGCGGTGACTATATCTTCATCATGGTTTTATTATCATGACATTTTGCCATCAGCTATCACCACACATATGTCACGCCACTGTCATGATTTTATTACTTTCATGTTTTAACCCGCGTTAGAGCGAGGAATTTTAAGGCCCCTTTACAGCCACGCACCATATCATTGTTCATATCTGTAGTCAATTGAAATGGCGCTCTTTGGCCATCAATTGGCCTTTGCGCCACTAAAAACTACTCATCATCATCATCATCAGTGCTGTTCGGGAAGCTACTAACAATTACTTCTATTTACATTCCTCCGTGCTATCAACTTTCGAAGACAGAATTTCGAAGCTTCATTGATGAACTTCCTCCGCCATATATAGTCGTTGGTGATCTAAATGCACATAATCCTCTATGGGGCGACTCCCGTTTGGATGCACGAGGATGCCTAATAGAACACTTTCTGTTTTTGTCAGGTGCATGTTTACTTAACAAAAAAGAATCAACATATTATAGTACTATGCACAACACATACTCTTCTATAGACCTGAGTATTGTCTCGAGTACACTAATTCCTTATCTGGAGTGGTCTGTTCTCAAGAACCCCTTTGGGAGTGACCACTTCCCGATAATGTTGAAGCTAACTAAAGAAGATACATGCTCGCCTGACTTTCCTCACTGGAACACCAAGTCAGCCAACTGGGAATTGTTCCGAGAAAACACATTTTTAGATGGAGGGGACGTTGCTGATTTTAATATAGACGATGCTGCGGCATACCTAACAGATTTTATTATTGACGCTGCAGTGAAATGTATTAAGCAAACTAAAGGAATGTCTAATAAGCGTCGCATTCCATGGTGGAATGACGATTATCGGAAAGCGCGAAATAGTCAAAATAAAGCTTGGAGATTACTCCGAAATTACCCAACGGCTGAAAACCTCGACAATTTTAAACAGGTGAAGTCACAAGCTAGAAGAACGCGTCGTCTTGCAAAGAGAGAAAGTTGGAATAGGTACATCTCCAGTATAAATTCTTACACCGACGAAACGAAGGTTTGGAATAGGGTAAATAGGTTATTGGGTCGGGAGTCACACCCCCTACCCTTGGTAAGTAGCCGAGGTGAGAGCCTAGAGGAGCAGGCGGACTGCCTAGGCGAACACTTTGAATACGTCTCAAGTGCATCAAACTATACAGAAACTTTCTTAAAATCCAAAGAACGCGAAGAGCGACAGCCCCTTAAATGTAAACGTCCATCCAGTGAGTCTTACAACTGCCCATTTACATTAGCTGAACTTAAGGCATCTCTTGCGTGCTGCCCCGCAGGGGCGCCTGCGCAAGTAGGCGTTTGGTGTGTAGCGACACCACGGACCCGAGCTAACGGGGGAGTTTCTACTCCCTCCCACGCCGAGCCGTGCGTGGCTTTGCCGTGCCCGGGGAAAAGGGGATCCTGGGGGTTGAGCTGACGCTGGGTGATTGGACCGTTAAGGCCCCCCGGCAGAGGCAACACACCCCTTTGGCCCCGGCTTCACGTAGACGGCACCCCTGGGCTGACCCACCCAGGGGAAATCGGCAGTCGCCTTTTCCTATCTCTCTCTCCCTACATCTTCGTCTTTTGTTCTCACTTTACATCTTTCCTGTCTTCTCCTCACTTCATTTTACTTCCAATTTTTCCTGGCGGCAAGGGTTAACCTGGTGTAAATATCCAAACTTGGATAGATATATTAGGTTATGGCAGTGGCGTACTACTGGCGTTGTGCAGACATGTTTACATGTTCTGCCACGTCCCCTTGTTGGGCTCCGTGGTAGGTGGTAGGCCCCACTACTGAAGGAAGTGCACTTTTCTATGGGATCACGAAACCCCTTATCCATTGATCGCCCCTTCAAAAGGTGGCGCACCGAAGCAAATGTAATGTCAATTTCAGAAAAGCAAGACCATTTTCCTAAACACCACGTTATTGATTGCGAAAGCTCGGACAAAAAAGCTCGCAACATCTCCCCATTCCTCGTGTCCAGGTGCCTAACCGAGACTATCGGAACTGGCTATAAGGCTACAAAGATGGCAAGCGGAGACTTGCTAGTGGAAGTTAAAGACAAGACACAGTTTCAGAAACTAGAGAAATTAGTAGCATTTGGGGACAAGCCCGTAACCGTCTCTGCGCACCGAACGATGAACACTGTCAAAGGCGTTGTGTCAGACTATGCCCCGCAGGGGCGCCTGCGTAAGTAGGCGTTTGGTGTGTAGCGACACCACGGACCCGAGCTAACGGGGGAGTTTCTACTCCTTCCCACGCCTAGCCGTGCGTGGCTTTGCCGTGTCCGGGGAAAAGGGGATCCTGGGGGTTGAGCCGACGCTGGGTGATTGGACCTTTAAGGCCCCCCGGCAGAGGCAACACACCTCTTTGGCCCCGGCTTCACGTAGACCGCACCCCTGGGCTGACCCACCCAGGGGAAATCGGCAGTCGCCTTTTCCTATCTCTCTCTTCCTATATCTTAGTCTTTTCTCGTCTTTAAATCTGTCCTGTCTTCTTCTCCCTTCCATTTGCTTCCGATTTTTCATGGCGGCAAGGGTTAACCTTGTGTAATTACTCAACCTTGAGTAGTTATATTTGGTTATAGTGGCAATGTACGGCTGGCGTCTGCAGCCTTATGCTATTAAGTGCTTCAGCGTCCCCTGGTTGGACTCCATGGTGGGTGGTCGCCATTGCTGCCGAACAAAAAGTACACTACTATGGGAACACCTGCATTTCCCCGTCTCCTAGATCGTCTCTCGCCTAAGAGGTGACGCACCGATGACATATCATTTTTCAGCAAACCCAGACAATGCTTTCCCTAATTCCATGTTGTGCACAGCGAAAACCCAACAAAACAAGCCAGAGCAATATCTCCATTTCTTGTTGCTAAATCTCTGGCAGAGGTCTTTGGCCCAGGATACAAGGTTACAAAGATGGCTAGCGGAGACCTTCTCCTTGAGTTACCTGAAAAACACCACTATGAAAAACTTGGCAGCCTCATAGCATTCAGGAATATCCCAGTATCTATTTCACCCCATAGATCAATGAACACCTCACGCGGAGTTGTTTCAGAAGCAGACCTTCTTGAAATGTCTGAACAGGAACTGCTTGAAGGGTGGAAAGAGCAAAATGTCACAGATGTGAAACGAATCGTCATCAGACGAGACAACAAAGAAATACCTACCAAACATTTAATACTCACCTTCGCATCTAGCACACTGCCTTCATCTATAGACACAGGATACATCAAACTCTCTGTCCGTCCCTACATTCCCAATCCAAGACGGTGTTATAAATGTCAACGATTTGGTCATGGCTCGCAGAACTGCCGGGGTCAGGAAACTTGTGCAAGATGTGGTAGCCACGGCCACCCATCTGATAACTGTGTTACTACGCCTCACTGCGTGAATTGTGACGGAGAACAGGCCGCGTATTCGCGTTCGTGCCATAACTGGAAGAAAGAAAAAGAAATAATCACTCTTAAAGTCAAAGAAAACATCACATTTAAGGAAGCAAGACGAAGAGTGTCGCCATTTTATGGCGCTACATATGCTGATGCGGCGCGTGTGGGGGCAACGCCGCACCAGCCCTCGCTACTCCTTCGGCCAGCGCAGAGCGAGCCGACGGCAGTGGCACCTGCCCCCAAGGCGGCAGTACTTCAGTCTACTCCGCCTCCTAGCGAATTGAGGCCGGAGACTCCAGGGTCTTCGGGTCTCAAGGCCTCCCCTCACCAGGCGAGGCCTAAACTCCGAACCACAAGCTCGCATGTGCGGGCACCCAGTGCCTCTGAGGAGGCAATGGATACGTCGGCACCCTTGGTGCCGAAAGAGCGGCGTGGCTCCTTGGAGCGCGCCAAGAAAACAAAAAAGCAAATAACAGGGCCTGGTGACGGCCCTGTTAAGTGAACTCAAACTTCCCGTCTAAACAGCCACTCGCTTTTCGTACACACAGCATTATTTTACATTCACCATGAACACTCAAATTATACAATGGAACGTCAGGGGCCTTCTCAGAAACCTTGACGACACCCAAGAACTCCTACACGAACACTCACCAAAAGTGCTGTGTGTACAAGAAACACACCTTAATTCAAAACACACAAATTTTCTTCGCAAATACGTTATTTTTCGAAAGGACCGTGATGATGCCATGACATCATCCGGAGGTGTTGCCATCATAGTGAATCAAGGAATTGCATGCACACACATACAACTCCAAACATCCCTTGAGGCAGTGGCTGTTCGAGCGGTTCTTTTTGATAAACTGATCACAATCTGCACGATTTACATTCCTCCTAGTTATCAGCTACAAAAACGTGATTTACACTCTTTAATTGATGAACTTCCGGAACCTTATGTTCTCCTTGGAGACTTTAATGCGCATAGCAGGCTACGGGGTGACTCTCGGTATGACGCGCGAGGTCGACTGATCGAACAGTTCCTTCTATCGTCGAGCGCGTGTCTCCTAAACCGAAAAGAACCAACCTATTATAATCTCGCTAATAACCCCTACTCCTCCATAGACCTAAGCATAGCATCTCCATCCCTTGTCCCTCTACTCCAGTGGAATGTCGTCAGCAATCTGTACGGAAGTGACCACTTCCCCGTAGTTTTGAGCACAACTACAGTAACCGAGTGCCCATCACGTGTTCCCAAGTGACTAATAAACAGAGCCGACTGGGAACAGTTTTATACTATCGCTAGTCTAGGTTGGAATGACATCTGTACTTTGAACATTGATGTTGCTTTGAACTACTTCACAGCGTTTTTGATTGATGCTGCAACAAAATGCATCCCACAAACAAATGGACAACCTGGAAAACGACGTGTGCCATGGTGGAACTCTGAATGCCGAAACGCGCGCAAACAGCAAAACAGAGCTTGGAGGCTGCTTCGGAACTCACCGACAGCCGAAAA
The DNA here is from genome assembly GCA_013436015.1 of Rhipicephalus annulatus. NCBI lineage: Eukaryota > Metazoa > Arthropoda > Arachnida > Ixodida > Ixodidae > Rhipicephalus > Rhipicephalus annulatus. Next base: position 26,410 of record WOVY01003309.1, on the reverse strand, counting down.
TCTTGAAACCTTCAAGAAAATAAAGTCCCAAGGCAGGAGAACGCGTCGGCAGGCCAGAAGAGAAAGCTGGCAGAAGTTTTTATCAGGGGTTAATTCGTACACACAGGAGGCTAAAGTCTGGAACATGGTCGGTAGGATAGCAGGAAAACAAGTACACACACTTCCCCTCGTAAACACTCAGGGTGATACCTTAGAAGATCAGGCAAACTTCCTCGGTGCACACTTCGAACAGGTATCCAGCTCGTGCCACTATACTGACACTTTCCAAAAATACAGAACAAGAATAGAAAAGCAGAAACTCGAACACAAATCCACTAGACACGAGGCATATAACCAAGCTTTCAGTCTAGCTGAGCTCCAAACATCTTTGAACTCCTGCAGTACTTCCGCTCCAGGTTCAGACCGTGTGATGTGTGAAATGTTAAAAAACCTACCAAACGAAACCCGAAAAACCTTACTTTGTTTGTACAATGCTATTTGGTCTTCTGGCACTATTCCTACCTCCTGGAAAGAGGCGATTGTTATTCCCCTTTTGAAACAAGGCAAGGACCCATCTTTAGCTGCGAGTTACAGGCCGATTGCACTTACAAGCTGCTTGTGCAAAGTCTTCGAAAAAATGATAAACGGCCGACTTGTACACTTTCTTGAAACAAACAATTTGCTCGACCCATCTCAGTGCGGGTTTCGAGAGAGTAGATCCACGACAGACCACCTTGTTCGTATCGAGGCACAGATCAGAGACGCTTTCGTTCATAAGCAATATTTTCTCTCTGTATTCCTCGATATCGAAAAGGCTTATGATACAACATGGCGCTTCGGAATTCTAAAAGACCTGTCCCACCTTGGCGTGCGCGGAAGAATGTTTCACATAATCGAAAATTACCTGTCAAACCGGACATTCCGTGTCCGAGTAGGCACAGTTCTTTCCCAAACCTTCGTTCAGGAAACAGGCGTGCCACAAGGTGGTGTACTTAGCTGCACACTTTTTCTCATCAAGATGAATTCCTTGCACTTGTCCATCCCTCGTAATATGTTTTATTGTACATATGTCGACGACGTCCAGCTCGGCTTTAGATCTTGCAATTTGGTAATGTTTGAGCGACAGGTTCAGTTAGGTTTAAACAAGGTCTCCAAATGGGCAGAGGAAAATGGATTCCGACTGAACCCACAAAAGAGCACGTGTGTCTTGTTCTCCCGAAAGAGAGGCATGCACTCGGAACCCGACATTGAGTTGAACGGTCAACGTCTGTCTGTCAATGCGGAGCATAAATTCTTAGGATTAATCTTGGACAACAAGTTGACCTTCGTACCGCACATCAAGTATCTAAAAACAAAATGTTTAAAAGCCATGAATGTTTTAAAAGTGTTGTCACATACTACGTGGGGTAGTGACAGGCAATGTCTCATGAACCTCTATAGAAGCCTCATTCGCACACGCTTAGATTATGCAGCCGTTGTCTATCAGTCTGCTACTCAAAGTGCCTTGAAGATGCTGGACCCCGTGCACCATTTGGGCATCCGCCTTTCTACGGGTGCTTTTCGCACCAGCCCCGTAGAAAGCCTTTATGTTGAGTCAAATGAGTGGTCGCTTCGTCTGCAAAGAACTTACATGTCCTTTGTTTATTTCCTTAAGGTGAAAGCAGACAAGGAGCACCCCTCATACTCTACAATTAACGATTTGTCGAGCTCAACTCTGTTTCAAAACAGGCCTTCGGTGAGACAGCCCTTCTCAGTTCGCCTGAAGTGTCTAGCTGAAGAAACTGCAGTATCACTTGAACACAATTTATTGGCTCCTGTAGCATACCCGCCACCGTGGCAGTGGCAGACTATAGACTGCGATATGTCTTTCCTAGAAGTTATAAAACATGCACCTCTTGCCCACATTCGAACATACTTTTTGGAACTTCAACACAAATACACACGTCCTGAGTTCTTCACAGATGCCTCCAAGACTAACTCCTCTGTGTCCTACGCTGTTGTCGGCCCATCCTTTCGGATGCTGGCCCTCTACATCCACGCACAAGTATCTTCACAGCGGAAGCTTACGCGATACTTGTGGCAGCTAAACACATCAAACAATTAAAAATACAAAAAGCAGTGATTTATACAGACTCCCTCAGTGTGGTAACGGCTCTGCACAGTCTTAAAAAACAAAAAAACCCGGTCCTTGTCTCACTTTACTCCATTTTGTGCACACTCTACACACTCAAACAACATGTTGTGGTGTGCTGGGTGCCAGGGCACCGTGAGATCCAAGGCAACGTGAGGGCGGATCAGCTTGCTGCATCCGTCCACGAAAACAGTTCCACCACACCCATATCGATCTCGCCCCTTGATCTTAAGCCGTCTCTCAAAGGAAAGCTCAGGGACTACTGGCAGAGCAAGTGGGATAGACACACACAAAACAAGCTACACGTTATCAAGCCACACCTTGGCCATTGGCCACCAGTATCAAAATCACGTCTAACAGAGGTAACACTAACGAGACTCAGGATAGGACACACATACACGACACACACACACCTTTTGTCTGGTGGCAATCCACCATTGTGTGACAGATGTGGTGAATCCTTAACCGTCCTTCACATGTTAATTCAGTGTAAACACTTAGAAACTCTAAAAAAACAACATTTTTCAATACTCTACCGACAACATATATCTTTACACCCTGCAATGTTTGTCGGTAGGGAACCACTTTTTAGTCATAATTCATTGTTAGCGTTTTTAAAAGAAATTCACACCTTTCATGTCATATACCCGGGCATACCGTAGCATGACCTCTCCAGAGAGGTTTTTGCTGCGGTGGCTACTGTGATGCGTGTTCTTGTTGCTGATTTGTTTTCCTCCTGGGCTGAGCCTCAGAGAGTTTTGTTAATAAGGACAAAGCCGTTCGGTTTCCAAGAAACACACAAAAAGTTTAATTGAAAAGTAAAAAAAAAACGAAAATTCCTCACAAAACAAAACACTTAATAAACAGTTGACTGGACCTGACGAAACACATCTGTAAACACCCAACAAGAACGTTCAAAGTCAGTAACTAAACCTAACGCTCGAAAGGGGCTGAGTGATGAGAGTAGCGCAAGAGTATCGGTGCAGTCTCACCCACAAGTTGGTTTTCGGCGGTGATGAGAAACCGGAACGCCGTGACTCCGGCGTCAGTGCGTGGGCTGGACGAGGACGAGGGAACGCTGGCTGCTGGCGACACGTCGGAAAGCCCTACCAAATCGTGATGGTTTCGGCTTGAGGAGCGTGTACACGTCGGAGACGGGAGAACGCAGGCTGGTGGCGACGCGTCAGGGAACTAGGGTCGACCTAGTCAAGCAGCTGGGCGCACAGCTCGGGCCCGGAGCCCGACGGCTGTAGCTCGCCTGTCGGAACCAAAGTCCGCAGGCCCTGGAAAGGAGTTCAGGACCGGATGGCCACGGTCCTTTGGAACGGGAACCCGACAGCAGGAGGCCCCGGCCGGTTGAAGTCCTGTAGGCTCGGGTCCGGAACCCAACGGCTCATCTTCAGCGCCCGGTCCGGTGACGACCTTCCGCTTGCACTGCCTGCCTCGAACTACTAGCTCTCTTGCCCTTCAGGATTGGCTTCCTCTGGGGCACACTTGTCTCGTCCCGATTGGCCTTTCAAAACTCCGTGGTGATCGGCCATTGGCCCTTGTTTGTTGGATGCTTGCGCTCCACGCTCTCACGTGTACCGGTCCTCGGCGTCGTCGTTGTTCAGGCGACCCAGCACGTGCACTCGGTCATCCTTTAATTTCGCGCACTTTTCAATCATTCACAATTACGCGCACCAGTCGCATCACCATCGCATCACAATGGCCCCCTTTCGAAGAAGTTTTTCCGGTTGAAAAACTGTCGTTCGATGCGCACCACACAAGCTATCACAACACACCTATGGCACCACACTGCTTCTTCGTTGACCTGTCTCACGTCGAAACACCGAGTCCACAGAACGTAACATTCAACCAACAACAATAAGAAAAGTTTTTGGCAGCAACTAAGAACAGTACAAATACAGTCATTAACTCCAGCAACAGTCCACCACACAAGCATAACCTTGTAATAATAACACACAGAACATATTCATTGCAACCTACTCATGTAGTCGGCTCCAACATTCTCGGATCCCTTTATATGTTCTACGTGAAAGTTGTACTCTTGCAGTACTAAACTCCACCGCAGAACTCTGCTGTTGAGGTGTTTTGCTCGAGATAAGTACTGCAACGGTTGGTGATCTGTTTGAACCGTGAAATATGTCCCATATAAAAATATGTGGAACTTTTCCACTGCCCACACCAACGCGAGACACTCCCGCTCGATTGTTGAGTAGTTCTGTTCTCGAGGCAGTAGCTGACGACTGGCGTATTTTACCGGGTGTAAAACACCGTCGTGCTCTTGCATAAGGACTGCACCGATGCAAGAATCGGAGGCGTCACTGCGGAGTACAAATCCACGTTTGAGATCCGGAGCCTTTAAAATAGGTCCAGACGCCAGAGCTTGCTTTAGTGTTTCGAAGGCTGTCTGCCCTTCACTATTCCAATTGATCTTGTTACTCTCCCTTTTCTTTGTCATCTCTGTCAGAGGCAGTGCCTTCTCAGCGTAGTGAGGGATTAGATCACGATAATATCCTGCCAAGCCAAGAAACGAACGTAGTTGTTTCTTCGTAGTGGGTAATGGGGCTTTGGCGATTTTTATGATCGTGTCCTCTACCGGCTGAATTGTTCCATCTCCCAGTCGATGACCCAGGAACACAATCGACGTCATTCCAATCTCCGATTTCTGGGGCTTAATTTTGAGTCCTGCTTCTCGAATCCTATTCATCAGTTCACTCAGAGTCTGCATGTGTTCCTCCCAGGTTGTCGTAGCGACGAGAACATCATCGATATAATGAACGACGTTCGGGATGCCCTGAAGGAGACGTCTCATTAGCCGGGTAAACACTGCGGACGCTGTTTTGATACCGAATGGCATATAGAGGAAATGGTAGTGTCCCGATTGGGTGGAGAATGCCGTTTTTAGCCGGGATTCTTTGTCCAAGGGCACCTGCCAGTATCCTTTCGTAAGGTCAAACTTGGAGAAGAATTTTCTAGTGCCGATCTCTGTAAACAATACATCCGTTCTCGGAATTGGTTCTGCGTCGGAGACCAACACATCATTGATGCGACGGAAGTCGATGCAAGTACGGTAACTCTTATCGGGCTTCTTCACCAGCACCAATGGCGAGTTGTAAGGTGAGTCGGACCTTTCAATCACTCCGAGTCGCAACATTTCTCCGACTTCTTTCTCAACTACCTCTTTCATTGCGAATGGTAACGGATATTGTGGAGTGTTGATAGGCTCGGACGTTGTCAGTTTAAGACGACACTCCAACAAGTTTGTCTTGCCGGGGACTTCGGAAAAGACGTCTTTATGGGTGGCTAGGAGCTCGTCAATTTCTTCCCTTTGTCTATTCCTGAGGTTAGGACCAAGCTTGATAGCTTCAGTACCAAAGCCCTCAGTAGCTTTAAAGGTAGGCACTGGCGTGTCTGTCTCTTCCTCTTCCACTACAATGAAAGATGCGGACTGGGGTGATATTTCTGGAGGACGCTCTTCGTAGCGTTTTAACATGTTTATATGGAACAGCTTGGTAGTATGTCCCATATCCAGCCAGTAGTCAGAGTCACCCTTCTTTCCTGTGACCCTGAAAGGTCCTTTCCAATGCATCATAAGCTTGTTTTCCGTCGTGGGAAGTAGTACGAGGGCGCGGTCTCCAACCTTTAGCCGACGCATCCGACTTCCCCGGTCATAGTATTTCTTCTGCGTTGTTTTAGCTCGTGACAGGTTTTCTTGTGCCAACTGCAATGTTTTTTCTAGGCGATCTCTGAGATCCAGGACATACCCATATGTTGTCTTCACTTCCTCGCTTTGATTGTCTCCGGTCCATAATTCTTTAAGTAGACTGAGAGGTCCTCGAACATTTCTACCGTAGATCAGCTCAAAAGGCGAAAATCCCAAGCTGGCTTGCGGGACTTCCCGGTACGCAAACAGGAGTGGGGCTAATAGTCGGTCCCATGTCTTGGGTTCCTCTTGGCACAATTTACGCAACATTTGCTTTAGTGTGCCATTAAATCTCTCCACTAAGCCATTACACATGGGATGATAGGGTGTGGAGCTGAGATGCTTGATCGCCAACAAGTTATTGACCTCTCTCATTAGCTCCGATGTAAAGCATGATGCCTGATCACAAAGTACCTCACGCGGGAACCCGATTCGAGAAAACATCTCTACCAGTGCCTCGGCTACTGTGGCTGAATCGATGGATGGCAGGGCTATTGCATCTGGGTATCTAGTAGCGAAGTCCACTAGTGTTAGTATATATCGATTACCCATGTGTGATATTGGCTTTAAAGGCCCGATAATGTCCACTGCCACTCTTTCGAATGGGGTGTCTATCAAAGGCATTCGACCTAGTGGTGCCTTACCAACTCTGCTCTTGGGGTAGGTTCGTTGGCATGCGTCACAAGAGCGCACGTATCTCCTCACTGCCTCTTGAACTCCTGGCCAGTAAAATGATTGTAGAACACGATCAATCGTTCTTTTTATTCCTTGATGCCCCGACATCAGGGTTTCGTGCGCCAAAGTAAGCACTTGGCTGCGCAATCTTTGGGGCACTACTACTTGTTGAATCACCTTACCAGATGGTAGGTGATAATAGCGGTATAGCAGCCCCTTTTCTATCTCGAACGAATAGGACTTTGATCCTCCCTGTAGCCCTTGACCTACTTTACTCCTGCAAGAATCTAGGGTCTTGTCCTGTTTTTGAGCGGCACTAAGATCCTTTCGGGTCGTCTTCAAGGTGGGCACATCGATTTCAGATGAGATTGACCGTTGCTCTCGGATTTTGATACCAACCACTGAAGACTTCAGGGTACCATCCTCTCTATCTGCTCCTTTTCCACTCGCTATATAGTTGGGGTAGGTTTTTACCGGAATCCTTTCCTCCCACTTGGTATCGGGGTCATGGACTTCGCGTGAACCTGGTACATTTCCGACGATAAGGTCGTAGAGTGGGTTTGTCATGCATTTGACAATAGATGTACCAGAAAAATAAGGTGAATGAATTTCCACCTCCGCCTCAGGAACGGTGATGCTACTGCCATCGGCTAAGAATAGCGTAGCGGTAGTACCTATGAGGGCTTCATCGGGTACCAGAGAACGACGCACCACCAGCGTATTGCTACCCGTATCCCGCAACACTGAGACGGTTCGGCCAAAGATTCTGCCCTGTAACACGGGCATTTTGTGTGTGGCAAACTTCGGGTGAGTATTCACGGCGCCCGCCATGTCCTCTTCTTTGTCCGGTGAAAGCTTCACTTCCGTTGAGTGCTCCTCTGGCGACAAAAGACATGACGTCTTGTTGGCTGAACCGTTCTTCTTTGAGCAAGTTTTGGAATCATGCCCCGTCTTCTGACAATATCCACAGAAAGGTTGTTTTGGCCTTGATCGGCACTCCGATGCCCTGTGACCCATTTTGCCACATACAAAACAACGTACTGCTCCTCTCTCCGAGTAACTACCACTTTTTTCCGTATTGCTTTTAGATTCCACTTTTTCTCGGAAAACTAACAGGTTGACTTGCCTCTGAGCTTCTAAAAAGTTATCTGAGGCCTCGGCCATGTCCTCTAGCTTGTTGAAGTTCTTTTCTCGCAGGAAAAGTGCCAAACGGTGATGACAGTTTCTTAAAAACTGTTCTGTAACTATCAAGTTACGAAGAGCCGAATATTCTTTTCCGGTCCTCGACATTTCGACCCAACGATCGAAAAAACTCAGTAGCCTAGTTGCGTACTGCTTGCCTGTTTCGCCGTCCTGTGGCTTGCTTTGTCGGAACTTTTCCCGATACCCTTCGGCCGTAAAACGGAAACGCTGGAGCAACGCCAACTTGGCTTTATCATAATCGAGTGAATCCTCCGGCGAAAGTCTTCCAAACACCTTTAAGGCTTCTCCGCTCAAACATAAACTTAAAGCTGTGGCCCATTTGTCCCTAGGCCATTCTTGACCGATGGCGACTCTCTCGAACCTTTTTAAATAGGCGTCCAAGTCGTCCCGGCTTTCATTAAATCCCGGTATCAAATTATGAGGATTCACGCTGCATGAAACACTCCTTTCTTGTGCTGAGCCTGGTGCTGAGTCAACAGTTCTTGTCTCTACACGGCTATTCTCAGCTTCGGCAAGTCTAAGACGCAGTTGCAGGTTTTGGTTCTCTAATTCCAGCTGCTCCTTCTTTGCGCGTGTCTCCAGTTCGAGCTGTTTTTCTTTTTCGCGCGTCTCGAGCTCAAGCTGCTCCTTCTTGGCCTGCGTCTCCCGTTCCAACTGTTCCTTTCGAGCTTCTCGTTCCGCAGCCCGTTCCTCTCGTGCTCGTGTCTCCTTCTCCTCGTACCATGCTTTAAAATCCGCCCCATCAATTCCCATGCGATCCGCCAAGGCCATTAGCTCTCGCATATTCGACATGATGTCAACCGCGTCAATAAATGAAGGTGTCAAACCAACGGCTTTGTCCTGTCGCGGACGCCAGTTTGTGATGCGTGTTCTTGTTGCTGATTTGTTTTCCTCCTGGGCTGAGCCTCAGAGAGTTTTGTTAATAAGGACAAAGCCGTTCGGTTTCCAAGAAACACACAAAAAGTTTAATTGAAAAGTAAAAAAAAAACGAAAATTCCTCACAAAACAAAACACTTAATAAACAGTTGACTGGACCTGACGAAACACATCTGTAAACACCCAACAAGAACGTTCAAAGTCAGTAACTAAACCTAACGCTCGAAAGGGGCTGAGTGATGAGAGTAGCGCAAGAGTATCGGTGCAGTCTCACCCACAAGTTGGTTTTCGGCGGTGATGAGAAACCGGAACGCCGTGACTCCGGCGTCAGTGCGTGGGCTGGACGAGGACGAGGGAACGCTGGCTGCTGGCGACACGTCGGAAAGCCCTACCAAATCGTGATGGTTTCGGCTTGAGGAGCGTGTACACGTCGGAGACGGGAGAACGCAGGCTGGTGGCGACGCGTCAGGGAACTAGGGTCGACCTAGTCAAGCAGCTGGGCGCACAGCTCGGGCCCGGAGCCCGACGGCTGTAGCTCGCCTGTCGGAACCAAAGTCCGCAGGCCCTGGAAAGGAGTTCAGGACCGGATGGCCACGGTCCTTTGGAACGGGAACCCGACAGCAGGAGGCCCCGGCCGGTTGAAGTCCTGTAGGCTCGGGTCCGGAACCCAACGGCTCATCTTCAGCGCCCGGTCCGGTGACGACCTTCCGCTTGCACTGCCTGCCTCGAACTACTAGCTCTCTTGCCCTTCAGGATTGGCTTCCTCTGGGGCACACTTGTCTCGTCCCGATTGGCCTTTCAAAACTCCGTGGTGATCGGCCATTGGCCCTTGTTTGTTGGATGCTTGCGCTCCACGCTCTCACGTGTACCGGTCCTCGGCGTCGTCGTTGTTCAGGCGACCCAGCACGTGCACTCGGTCATCCTTTAATTTCGCGCACTTTTCAATCATTCACAATTACGCGCACCAGTCGCATCACCATCGCATCACAGCTACACAAGAAAGCACATGCCTCACAGCCCTTGGACGCAAGGGTTTGAACGAGTGAGGCACTTGTGCTAATGCCATACATATCCACCATCGTCTTTTATTATCACCAACTTTTGTCATCTGTTCACATCACACACACCTTTCACGGCATGGTCATGATTTTATTACTTGTATGTTTTTACCCGCCTTACTGCGAGGAATTTTATGGCCCTTATACAGCCGCTTATCACAATCATTGTCCATATTTTTAGTAAGATGAACTGGCGCTCTTTGGCCGTGAATCGGCCCTTGCGCCATAAAACATCAAACATCATCATGTGTCAGACGATGACCTAAAAGACCTAACAAATGATGAGCTTCTGGCTTGCTGGAAGGACGAAAATGTCGTTCACGTACAGCGTATCGTAGTGAGAAGAGAAAACAAAGAAATTCCAACCAAGCACATAATTGTGACCTTCGGGTGCTCCACACTACCGCAAGAATTAGTTACCGGCTATCTAAAATGTCTGTGACACCTTACATTCCGAATCCGCGGCGCTGCTTCAAGTGCCAAAGATTCGGACATGCTTCTCAGAGTTGCCGTGGGCAGCTTACCTGTGCACGGTGTGGTATCACAGGCCACTCTGCAGATGATGACTGCAAGGCCGAACCCCACTGTGCGAACTGCGATGGAGAACACGCGGCGTATTCTAGATCCTGCACAGCATGGAAAAAAGAAAAAGAAATTATTACCATTAAAGTCACACACAACATAAGTTTCCGCGAAGCAAGGCATCGGGTCTCCCCTTTCTATGCAGCAAAATCATTTGCTGAGGTGGTGCAACAGGGGGCAGCACCACGACAGCATCAGGTGGCCGCCCAAGCTACGCACAGCGTGCTGGAGCGACCGCCGCTTGCCCCTACTGCGGGAGCAGCCAAGGCTGCTCCGGCCTTACCCAACAAGGCCCCACCACGGGCGTCGACATGCATTGGCACGAGCCAAGGCAACGGGCAGACTGCGGGAACCCCGTCGACGTCCGGTGTAGAGGGTGTGAAGGCTTCGTATCTTGAGCCGAAGCCCACAACACCCAGGGATTGCTCGGCAGAGCAACGGTCCAACGCTTCTCATGAAGCTATGGACACAACCATCAGTCAAACGGTGGGTGCAGCGCCGAAGGAGCGGCGAGTTTCTCTCGACCGCTCCAAAAAAGACAAAAGACAAATTACAGGGCCTCCAAAAAGCCCTGTAAAATAAGTTTCGTTTTCCATAACCTGAAAGGTTATGGTACCATTCTGTTTTGACTTTAGTATCACACGCATGTCACCAAGGTTTTATTGCCAACAAATCAATTCTTACTCCATTTTTCTGCTCAAGTTCACTGCCCAAAATGGCTTTTCTCCTCCATTGGAATTGTAGAGGACTCATTCACAACATAGGTGACATAAAAGATTTGCTAAGTAGTCTCTCTCCAATGGCTGTGTGCTTACAGGAGACCAATCTGGGAGAAAAACACACCAACTTCCTCAGAGGTTTTACCGTAGTACGTCGCGATCGCGTCCACGCTAGCCGGTTGTCTGGTGGTGTGGCTATTGTCGTCACAAGTGGAATTGCAGTGAGAGAGATCACCATCAACAGTCACATCGAGGCCGTAGCCGTCACCATTTTAGCTCACAAAACTATCACCATATGTTCCATTTATATCCCCCCACACACGCATTTTTCGATTAAAGATATAGAGCATATTTTGGACCAACTGCCTGAACCGTTTGTTATCGCAGGGGATTTTAACGCGCACGGTATGCTTTGGGGAAGCAGTACAACTGACACCAGAGGACAAACCCTCGAAGATTTTATTCTGAACAATGACGTATGTCTTTTAAATACTGGTAGCGTCACCTACTGCTCCCCAAGCACAGGAGCCACTAGCTGCTTAGATCTAGCGCTGTGCTCACCTTCGCTCTTTTGCGAACTAAAGTGGAGCGTGATAGATAATGTCTATGGCAGTGACCATATGCCTGCTCTCATAAAATTAACACAAACCCTCCCCACCACTCAATCCCGACCACCGCGTTGGAAACTACATCTGGCAGACTGGCCACTGTTCACTGAAAAAGCTGCCCTAGAAAAAGAGATGCTTGATGGCCTAAGCATAGAGGAAATGAACGAGACAGTCACCGCCTGCATACTTGCGGCAGCCGAACAAACTATACCACAATCCTCCGGCATTATAAAGAAAAAACTTAAACCCTGGTGGACAAAAGAGTGCACACAAGCCAAAAAAATGCAAAACAAGGAGTGGGGCATTTTTCGTAAACATCCTACAGGATAGAACCTCCTAGCATTTAAAAAGGCGAGAGCAAAGACAAGATTTATTCGCAGGCAGGCTGAAAAACTCTCGTGGAAAAAGTACATTTCATCCATCAACAGCTCCATCACATCCAAAAGAATGTGGGATCAGGTGCACAAGGTTAACGGCAACTACAGTCCATACACCATCCCCATTCTCTCAACCCCTGGCATCCAGACAACTTTAGGCGAACAGGCAGACCTACTAGCGCAGCACTTTTGCGCTATTTCGAGCTCAGCAAACTATTCGGCAGCTTTCCTAAAACATAAACAATCTACAGAAAAACAAAAGCTTCCTATTACAGGTTATCAAGACAAATCATACAACTCCCCCTTAACCCTGCAGGAAATTAACAGAGTGCTTTCTCAAGGTAAAAAAACAGCACCTGGCCCAGACAGAATACATTATCAAATGCTTGCCCATTTGTCCCAGGAAGCGGTGAAGGCATTGCTGCACTTCTGCATTGCGCTATTTGGATCACTGGCAGAATGCCAACAGAGTGGAAAAAAGCCATTATAATTCCATTTCTCAAAGCCGGGAAAAACCCTACATTACCAACAAGCTACAGGCCCATAGCACTTACAAGTTGTATGGCGAAATCCTTCGAAAGCGTTATTAATATTAGGCTAACATACATCCTAGAAACCGATAACTTGATAGATGTTCACCAATGTGGTTACAAGAAAGGATGTTCCACCACCGATCACCTCGTTCGCCTTGAACATACAGTACGAGAAGCTTTTCTGTACAAGCAGCACTGCTTAGCAGTATTTTTCGATCTTGAAAAAGCATATGACACAACGTGGAAGTACGGTATTTTGCGAGACCTGGCAGATCTTGGAATTCGCGGAAGGATGCTCAACTGCTTGTCCGACTTCCTATCGAACCGAACTTTTCAGGTCCGTTTGGGTACCACACTTTCAGAAACTTTTACTCAAGAGAATGGTGTGCCTCAGGGCTGTGTCTTAAGCACAACTCTCTTTGTCGTCAAAATGAACTCTGTGAACCAGGTCATACCATCTACTCTTATGCACTCACTATATGTGGATGATCTCCAAATAGCGTGCCGGTCATCTAACATGGCGACGTGCGAGCGACAGATTCAAATAGCACTAAACAAGCTAACACAATGGGCTAACAAAAATGGCTTCCGGTTTTCTGAGGAAAAGACGGTTGCTGTAGCGTTCTCCCAGAAACGAGGGTTACAACCAGACCCCGTACTGAAAATAAACGAAACAGTATTGCCAATAAAACAAGAACAGAAGTTTCTGGAGGTCGTATTTTATAAAAAGCTCAATTTTCTTCCACACATTAATAATCTCAAGGTGAAATCCAACAACGCCCTCAATGTCCTCAAAGTCTTGTCCCGAAAGCACTGGGGTTCCGACCGTAAGTGCCTCCTGCTCATCTACCGCTCTTTAGTACGCAGCAAATTAGACTACGGTAGTATAATCTACGGTTCAGCAAGAGACTCGTACCTTAAGCCCCTAGACCCTGTCCATAACAAAGGGTTACGCCTCGCAACAGGTGCCTATCGAACCTCACCTATTTCGAGCTTATACGCCGAAAGTAACGAACCATCCTTGGAATATAGGAGAACGAAACTAATGCTCACGTATGTCCTTAGAGTTCGTTCTTCACCAGATCATATATGCCACAGTATTGTCACACGCTGTGACCTAGGACAACACTACGCCAACAAACCAAACGTAATTAAGCCACTAATACTAAGATTTGAAGAAAAATTTCATGCCCTGAATATCCCTAACTAAGCACTCTCCATTGCCAGAAGGCCACCCAGTTTGGCCCCATGGAGTGATTTCTCCAAATTCTTGGATTTTTCACTCACACATATAAAAAAAACAAAACACCCCACGTGAACATATACTACAAGAATTCCTTGCATTACAACAAACGTACAACACTTACGAAGAATTTTATACTGATGGTTCGAAGACATCTGCTTATGTCGGAAGCAGTGTGGTAGGAGCAACACACGAGCAAATAACTATACTACCGCAGTTCGTATCCATCTACACCCCTGAGTGCTATGCGTTATGGATGGCAGTACGATACATTATAAGCTCAAAAAATTAAAAAGCCGTAATATTTACAGACTCGTTAAGCGCGCTGAAAAGTCTCAATTATAAATCTCAGTATGAGCCATTCATAGGCGATATTTTAAACATGCTATCCCACACACCTGATGACCACACCATACGCCTCTGTTGGGTCCCGAGTCATGTCGGGATCCCAGGCAATGAAAGGGCAGACCAACTAGCTGCAACAGCAAAAAAGATGCGCGAGTCAAAAACCAACATACCTGTCAGAGATGGGATTCAAGCTGTTCGCCGGGCCACCATCTTTCACTGGCAGCAGGAATAGAAATTACAACAAAACAACAAACTTCACCTAATTAAACCTGTTCTTGGTGAATGGAAGACCTGTCTTCATCAAACGCATTTTATCGAAGTAGTTATATGTGGACTACGAATAGGTCACACGCACATCACACATAATTACATATTGGCAGGCGAAGAAGCCCCAACATGCGATAAGTGTCAGGAGCAACTAACTGTAATGCACATTTTAATAGCTTGCCCACATATGGAAACATTAAGAGAAAAACATTTCCGTATGTTTTGCAGGTTAAATATTCCCTTTCACCCAATGCTACTCTTGGGCGAGGACGCCCTAATACCTATAGCTGATGTAATCAGCTTTTTAAATGAAGCACAACTTCTGAACAAGGTCTAACTACACTAAACTATGCTACCGCTAGACATGGCAAAACTTGACTGATGTGACTCGTAGCACAGCCTCTTCGGAGAGGCATCTGCTGCAGCTGGAATTTACAACGAGGCACTTGCCTCCCTGCCCTTAGGTATAAGGACACGGGTATGGTATTAGTGCTAGGTAAAAGCCGTTACAGTTTAACATAACCTCATGCACCAACCATACACATTGACCACCCCGAGCATCACACACATAATCTTAGAAGAGATATATACTTCACGCGTTTACGGAGCCAATCCTTTTAGGCCTTTATACAGCCACGCTTCACCGCTCATCATATTCATATGTCATCGCCGTTAAGACATTTCAGAGTCATTGTCATAGCCCTGTTTGCTGTAAGTATTCTCACCATGAGCCTGGCGCAGCATAGCCTTAGTTGCTCTTGCGCCACAAAACCCAACATAACTAACTAATCTTGCGTGCTGCAACAACTCAGCGCCAGGTGTTGATCGTATAACATACGAAATGATCAAGTACCTTCACCCCGAAGCACTAAAAACGCTCCTAACTCTCTTCAATAACATGTGGGCAGCTGGGTATATTCCATTGTCATGGAAAGAAGCTATAGTCATCCCAGTACTTAAACAAGGCAAAGATCCGTCTTTGGCCGCCAGCTACAGGCCAATAGCGCTAACAAGCTGTCTATGCAAACTATATGAGAAAATGATAAACCGGCGCTTAATCCACTTTTTAGAAAGTAACAATATACTAGACCCCCTTCAGTGTGGTTTCAGAGAGGGGAGGTTGACAACAGACCACCTTGTTCGCATAGAGACATACATCAGAGATGCATTTATTCATAGGCAGTTTGTACTTTCGGTATTCCTAGACTTAGAGAAGGCGTATGACACCACAAGGCGATTTGGGATTCTCCGCCATCTTGTCACCATGGGCATCCGTGGGAACATGCTAAACACAATTAAAAGTTACCTGTCTAACCGAACCTTTCGCGTGAAAGTGGGAAATGCTCTCTCCAGAACTTTTACCCAAGAGACTGGTGTTCCACAAGGGGGCGTGCTTAGTTGCACACTCTTTATTGTAAAAATGAACTCCCTGCAGTCAGTCATTCCAAGTGCGATGTTTTATTCCGTGTATGTTGATGATGTGCAGATGAGTTTCAAATCATGCAATATGTCTGTCTGCGAACGACAAGTGCAGCTTGGAATGAATAAATTCTCTAAATGGGCGGATGAAAACGGTTTTAAAATAAACACGAAGAAAAGTACTTGCATACTTTTCTCCAACAAACGAGGGGTAATGCCACAACCAAATGTTGCGATCAAGGGAGACCAACTCTCTGTAAGCAGCGAGCATAAATTCCTGGGAACCACTTTAGATTCTAAGCTTACGTTTATTCCCCATATTAAATATGTCAAAATGAAATGTTTGAAAGCGATGAACGTCCTAAAGCTCCTGTCACGTACAACATGGGGTAGTGATCGAAAGTGCCTCTTGAAGTTATACAAAAGCCTTGTCGGGTCGCGCCTTGATTATGCCTCTATAATTTATCATTCCGCAACGCCAAGTGCATTAAAAATCCTAGACCCCGTTCACCATCTGGGTATCCGACTTGCAACCGGTGCTTTCAGGACAAGCCCGATCCAGAGTGTCTATGTAGAGTCGAATCAGTGGTCACTTCACCTGCAGCGATCCTATAGCAGTTTCGCGTATTTTATAAAGGTACGCGCAAACATCGAGCATCCTTCTTATTCAACTATAAACGATACGACCGCTGCCACCCTCTTCCATAATCGACCCGCAGCGAGAAAGCCGTTCTCTTTGCGTGTGAGAAGCTTAAGTGAGGAAATGGGTGTTCCGCTGCTAGAACTTTTTCCTATGCCCACAACAAAACATTTACTGCCGTGGCAGTGGCAGCTTATACACTGTGACACCTCATTTGTTGAGATCACTAAACACGCACCAGAAGCACATATTAAAATGCATTTCCGAGAACTCCAGTCCAACTACTCATGTGTAGAGTTTTATACTGACGCTTCTAAGTCGCATGCAGGGGTGGCTTATGCAGCCGTCGGACCATCCTTCTCGGAATCCGGCGTGCTGCACCCGGAAACAAGTATATTTACGGCTGAGAGTTATGCACTATTGTCCGCTGTGAAGCATATACGGAAATCAAACATAGAAAAATCAATTATATTCACAGACTCGTTAAGCGTCGTAAATGCATTAAGATCCCTTTTCAGATTCAGAAATCCGATAATAATTGAGCTATATTCCGTTCTGTGTACAGCGTATATGTCCAACCAGCATGTTGCTATTTGCTGGGTACCTGGCCATAGAAGTATCGAGGGCAATGTGTTAGCTGACCAAATGGCCACGTCAATTAAAATGCGCGCTATTAACCCCACCGCTACTGTCCCTGCAACAGATCTAAAACCCTTTCTACGAAAGAAACTGCGAAACCACTGGCAACGCTTGTGGGACACAGAAATAAATAATAAGCCTCATTTGATTAAGCCGCGGTTGGGTTACTGGCCCTCCGCTACAAGAACACGGCGAACTGATGTCCTATTCTGTCGCTTCAGAATAGGACACACTTATGGTACTCATAACTTTCTTCTGACTGGCGATGAACCTCCTACTTGTGGTAGATGTGGTGACAGACTAACCGTCCTCCACGTCCTCCTGGAGTGTGCGGAAGCTGAAAGGGAGAGAAAGAAATATTTTGCTTTAGCGTACCGCTATAATCTTCCTTTACATACGATTATGTTTCTCGGTGAAGAGCCGCTTTTTGATACAAAATTAGTTTTAAGCTTTTTAAAGGATGTAGTACTGAATGTGTTTAGTCCAACATTAAATGTTTTTAGCCCAACAGGTTCATAGCACATCCTCTGTTCAGAGGATGCTGCTGTGATAGCAGATTTCAATGAGCCCAGGCCTCCATGCTCTTGTTTTAAGGGCTCTGTCGAGGCACTGGTGCTCCATGCCAAGTTTTTATTTGACATACTTATCACTTTTAAATCATTTTATGTCTCCATAGCTCACATCATTTGTCATTGCCATAATTTTACCATATGTATATTTTTACACACCTACAGCGACTGTTTTTAGGCCCATTTACAGCCACGTCACATTTGTTTTATCTACACTGCACATCCCACAATTCATTATCATCGCTCTGGTGCTCTTTGGCCATATCTGACCCTTGCGCCAATAAACACCACTAATCAATCAATCAACATCATGAATTATAAGGGTGACAGGGGACATCCCTGCCTAAGCCCCCGTTTTACCTCTACAGGCTTGGATACCTGTTTTCCCCACTTTATAACACTACCTTGTTACCTTTATAGATATTCTTTAAAAACCCCGCAGGGGCGCCTGCGCAAGTAGGCGTTTGGTGTGTAGCGACACCACGAACCCGAGCTAACGGGGGAGTTTCGACTCCCTCCCACGCCTAGCCGTGCGTGGCTTTGCCGTGTCCGGGGAAAAGGGGATCCTGGGGGTTGAGCCGACGCCGGGTGATTGGACCTTTAAGGCCCCCCGGCAGAGGCAACACACCCCTTTGGCCCCGGCTTCACGTAGACGGCACCCCTGGGCTGACCCACCCAGGGGAAATCGGCAGTCGCCTTTTCCTATCTCTCTCCCCCTACATCTTCGTCTTTATCTCTCACTATTTATCTGTCCTGTCTTCTACTCTCTTCCGTTTACTTCCAATTTTCCTGGCGGCAAGGGTTAACCCTGTGCAAATAGCCTACCTTGGTCTAGGCGCATTGGGTTATGGCAGTGTTGTACGGCTGACGTCTGCAAGCTTTCAGCACCTGTAAACTTGCAGCGTCCCCTTGTTGGGCTCCGTGGTGGGTGGCCGCCAACGCTGCTGAACAAAAATAATACCGGCATGCATGGCGCATTCCCTCTACTATCTGATCGTATTTGCCTAAAGCAGGTACACACCGACGACATAAATCTCTTCAACCAGCCAATAGAAACTTTTCCCCACTTCCACGTCATTCACTGTGAAAAAACCGGAAAGCAAGCCAGGACCGTATCTCCTTCCGTAGTTGCCAGGTGTCTCACAAAAACTCTCGGGGCTGGATACAAAGTAACCAAAATGGCGAGTGGAGACCTTCTTCTAGAAATTCGGGACAAAGCACAATTTGTAAAGCTAAACAGCCTCTCAACGTTTGGTGATGTACCGATCACCGTAACATCACACCGATCCATGAACACCACTCGCGGAGTGGTATCTGATGCAGACTTACTTGAGCTCACCGAGACTGAACTTTTGGAAGGGTGGAAGAGCCAAAATGTCAATAATGTACAGAGAATTATCATCAGAAGAGATAACAAGGAAATACCAACGAAACACTTGATACTCACGTTTGCATCCAGTAAACTACCAGATTCCATTCAAACAGGGTACACAAAGACATCTATCAGGCCGTATATACCAAATCCTCGTCGTTGCTTCCAATGCTAGAGGTATGGCCACGGCTCTAAAACCTGTCGTGGTCGCCAGACTTGTGCACAATGTGGAGTCCTAGGCCACGTGTCCGAGAACTGCAAAGAACCGCCACACTGTGTAAACTGCGAAGGAAACCATGCCGCATATTCACGCTCCTGCACATACTGGAAAAAAGAAAAAGAAATTATTACATTGAAGGTGAAGGAGAACATTACGTTTAAGGAAGCACGGCGAAGAGTCGCTCCATTCTATGGACCTACATACGCTGATGCGGCGCGTCAGGGGGCACCGCCGCATCAGCCCTCGCCACCCCTTCGGTCCGCGCAGAGCGAGCCGTCGGCTGTGGCACCTGCCCCCAAGGCGGCTGTAGCCCAGGCTACACCGCCTACTCCCAAACAGAGACCGGAGACTCCAGAGTCTTCGGGTCTCAAGGCCTCCCCTCACCAGGCGAGGCCCAAAATCCAAACTAACAGCCCGCACGTGCGGGCATCCAGTGCCTCCGAGGAGGCAATGGATACGTCGGCACCCTTGGTGCCGAAAGAGCGGCGTGGCTCCCTGGAGCGCGCCAAGAAAACAAAAAAGCAAATAACAGGGCCTGCTGACGGCCCTGTTAAGTGAACTCAAACTCTCCGTCTAAACAGCCACTCGCTTTTCGTACACACAGCATTATTTTACATTCACCATGAACACTCAAATTATACAATGGAACGTCAGGGGCCTTCTAAGAAACCTTGACGACATCCAAGAACTCCTACACGAACACTCACCAAAAGTGCTGTGTGTACAAGAAACACACCTTAATTCAAAACACACAAATTTTCTTCGTAAATACGTTATTTTCCGAAAGGACCGTGATGATGCCATGACATCATCCGGAGGTGTTGCCATCATAGTGAATCAAAGAATTGCATGCACACAATTACAACTCCAAACATCCCTTGAGGCAGTGGCTGTTCGAGCGGTTCTTTTTGATAAACTGATCACAATCTGCACGATTTACATTCCTCCTAGTTATCAGCTACAAAAACGTGATTTACACTCTTTAATTGATGAATTTCCGGAACCTTATGTTCTCCTTGGAGACTTTAATGCGCATAGCAGGCTATGGGGTGACTCTCGGTATGACGCGCGAGGTCGACTGATCGAACAGTTCCTTCTCTCGTCGAGCGCGTGTCTCCTAAACCGAAAAGAACCAACCTATTATAATCTCGCCAATAACACCTACTCCTCCATAGACCTAAGCATAGTATCTCCATCTCTTGTGCCTCTACTCCAGTGGAAAGTCGTCAGTAATCTGTACGGAAGTGACCACTTCCCCGTAGTTTAGAGCACAAATACAGTAATTGAATGTCCACCACGTGTTCCTAAGTGGCTCATAAACAGAGCCGACTGGGAACAGTTTTATACCATCGCTCGTCTAGGTTGGAATGACATATGTACTTTACACATTGATGTTGCTGTCAACTTCTTCACAGCGTTTTTGATTGATGCTGCAACAAAATGCATCCCACAAACAAATGGACACCCTGGAAAACGGCGTGTGCCATGGTGGAACTCTGAATGCCGAAACGCGCGCAAACAGCAAAACAGAGCTTGGAGGCTGCTTCGGAACTCACCGACAGCCAAAAATCTTGACACCTTCAAGAAAATAAAGTCTCAAGCTAGAAGAACGCGTCGGCAGGCCAGAAGAGAAAGCTGGCAGAAGTTTTTGTCAGGGATCAATTCATACACACAAGAGGCCAAAGTCTGGAACATGGTCGGTAGGATAGCAGGAAAACAAGTACACACACTTCCACTCGTAAACACTCAGGGTGACACCTTGGAAGATCAGGCAAACTTCCTCGGTGCACACTTCGAACAGGTGTCCAGCTCATCCCACTATACTGACACTTTCCAAAAATACAGAACAAGAATAGAAAAGCAGAAACTCGAACACAAATGCACTGGATACGAGGCATATAATCAAGCACTCAGTCTAGTTGAGCTGCGAATGTCTCTAAACTCCTGCAGTACTTCTGCCCCCGCAGGGGCGCCTGCGCAAGCAGGCGTTTGGTGTGTAGCGACACCACGGACCCGAGCTAACGGGGGAGTTTTGACTCCCTCCCACGCCTAGCCGTGCGTGGCTGAGCCGTGTCCGGGGAAAAGGGGATCCTGGGGGTTGGGCCGACGCCGGGTGATTGGACCTTAAAGGCCCCCCGGCAGAGGCAACACACCCCTTTGGCCCTGGCTTCACGTAGACGGCACCTCTGGGCTGACCCACCCAGGGGAAATCGGCAGTCGCCTTTTCCTATCTCTCTCTCCCTATATCTTCGTCTTTTGTTCTCACTTTACATCTTTCCTGTCTTCTCCTCACTTCATTTTACTTCCGATTTTTCCTGGCGGCAAGGGTTAACCTTGTGTGGCTATCCAAACTAGGGTAAACCATATTGGGTTATAGTAACTGCGTACTGCTGGCGTTGCGCAGACATGCCCACATGCTCTGCCACGTCCCCTTGTTGGACTCCGTGGTGGGTGGTAGGCGCTGTTACCGAAAAATCCACATTTTCCCATGGGATCCTCGACCCCCTCTCTAACTGATCGTGCCTCGAAAAGGGTACGCACCGACGCAACTCTACTACTTTGGCCCAAAAACAGAGAAACCTTTCCAAAATACCATGTTCTCCACTGCGAACAATCATCTACAAAAGCTAGAACAATCTCACCCTTCCTTGTAGCTAAGTGCTTGAGAGAAACCATTGGAACCGGTTATAAGGCCACGAAGATGGCAAGTGGTGATCTGCTTCTCGAACTAAAAGACAAAAAACAGTACAATAAACTCTCGCACCTTGTAGCCTTTGGTAACATCCCCGTCTCGGTGAGCGCACATCGTACTATGAATACAGTGAAGGGCGTGGTATCGGACGAAGACTTGATGACACTGAGTGAAGAAGAGCTTCTTGATGGATGGAAGGACCAAGGTGTGATACTTGTCCAGCGCATCAAAATCAGACGTAACAACAATGAAATAGCAACAAAGCACTTGATACTCACTTTCAATTCAACCACTTTACCTGAAAGTCTCGAAACTGGCTATGTAAAACTCTATGTCCGACCTTTCATTCCAAACCCGAGGCGTTGTTTCAAATGCCAGCGATTTGGTCATGCATCCCAGAGCTGCCGAGGACAGCCGATGTGTGCTAAGTGTGGCACAACCGGCCACAGCGCTGATGAATGTAGTCATGACGAGGTCCTCTGTGCTAACTGTGAAGGTAGTCACCCCGCATACTCCAGAGCGTGCCCAGCCTGGAAAAGAGAAAAAGAAATAATCACCATAAAAGTTAAGGAAAATATCACATTCAGGGAAGCAAGACAACGGGTGTCGTTATCATTAGCACTAAAAACACCTTTTGCCGAAGTGGTGCAACGAGGGGCGGCACCACAAAGGCCCTTGGCAGTTGCCCGGACCGCGCCTAGCGTGCCGAGGCAAACGCCACAAGCCCCCATGGGGGGAGCAGCCTCGGCTGCCCCACCCTCCTTGAATACAGCCCCACCGAAGGCTCCTGTGAACCTTGGCAGCAGCCAGGGCACCACACAAACTAAAGAGGTCCCCTCGACCTCCAGCCCGGTGGGGTTTAAGGCTCCGTCTGTTACGACGAAGCCTACAACGAAAACATTATCTGTCGCCTCTCCTGAGGCGATAGACACTTCAACTGCACCGGCGCAGACTGCGCCAAAGGAGCGGCGGGGTTCCCTCGACCGGTCTAAAAAAGACAAAACGGTAATTACAGGGCCTTCTAAAGGCTCTGTAAGATAAATCACTTCTCTCTTTAGACACCAGCCACACTCATTTCGTACACACAGCACTTCTTTACTCCCATAATGGAGACACAAATTATACAATGGAACGTCAGAGGACTACTTCGAAACCTCGACGATGTCCAAGAACTTCTACACAAACATTCTCCAAAAGTGCTTTGTGTACAGGAAACACACTTAAAATCCAAGAATACAAGTTTCTTGCGTCAATATGTTGTCTTCCGAAAGGACAGAGATGATGCTGTGGCGCCATCTGGTGGTGTAGCCATTATAGTTAATCGAGGAGTAGCATGCAGTCATCTACCACTACTAACACCCCTAGAGGCAGTGGCTGTTCGAGCAGTTCTATTGAATAAGCTCGTCACCATCTGCTCTCTATACATACCGCCGCAACACCGCCTGGAAAAACATGATTTCCAGTCTTTAATAGATGAGTTACCAGAACCTTATTTGGTTCTAGGGGACCTGAATGCGCACAGCGGTTTATGGGGTGACTGTCGATGTGATGCACGAGGTCGTCTCATTGAACAGTTCCTCTTTTCATCAGGTGCTTGTCTGTTGAATAGAAAACAGGCAACATATTATAACCTTGCAAACAATACTTACTCCTCCATAGACCTCAGTATCGCATCTCCTTCACTTGTACCATTACTTCAGTGGAAAGTCATAAATAACCCATACGGAAGTGACCATTTTCCTTTAGTTTTGAGTACACCAATAACATATGAATATCCTCCACATGTTCCCAAATGGCTGGTGAACAAAGCCGACTGGGAACAATTTCAAAAGATTACACACCTAAGTTGGACCGACATATGCGGATTAGGCATAGATGAAGCTGTGCAGTACTTCACGGCTTTTCTTACTGACGCAGCAGCCAAGTGCATTCCACAAACATCTGGACTGCCCGGCAAACGACACGTCCCGTGGTGGAACACTGAGTGTCAGATTGCGCGAAAGGAACAAAACATGGCATGGAGGTTGCTGCGCAACTTGCCGACAGCGGAAAACCTTGAGAGCTTTAAGAAAATAAAATCACGTGGCAGGAGAACGCGTCGGCAGGCCAGAAGAGAAAGCTGGCAGAAGTTTTTATCAGGGGTCCATTCATACACACAGGAGGCTAAAGTCTGGAACATGGTCGGTAGGATAGCAGGGAAACAAGTACACACACTTCCACTTGTAAACACTCAAGGGGATACCTTGGAAGATCAGGCAAACTTCCTCGGGGCACACTTTGAACGGGTATCCAGCTCGTCCCACTATACTGACATTTCCCAAAAATACAGAACAAGAATAGAAAAGCAGAAACTCGACACAAATCCACTAGATACGAGGCATATAACCAAGCTTTCAGTCTAGCGGAGCTCCGAACATCTCTAAACTCCTGCAGCACTTCTGCCCCAGGTTTTGACCGTGTGGTGTATGAAATGCTAAAAAACCTACCAGCCGAAACACGAAAAACCCTACTTTGTTTGTACAATGCTATCTGGTTTTCTGGCACTATTCTACCCTCCTGGAAAGAGGCGATTGTTATTCCCATTTGAAAGAAGGCAAGACCCATCTTTAGCTTCGAGTTACAGGCCGATTGCACTTACAAGCTGCTTGTGCAAAGTCTTCGAAAAAATGATAATGGGCCGACTTGTACACTTTTTGAAACAAACAATTTGCTCGACCCATTTCAGTGCGGGTTTCGAGAGAGTAGATCCACGACAGACCACCTTGTTCGTATCGAGGCACAGATAAGGGACGCCTTCGTCCATAAACAATATTTTCTCTCTGTGTTCCTCGATATCGAAAAGGCATATGATACACATGGCGTTTCGGAATTCTAAGAGACCTGTCCCACCTTGGTGTGCGCGGAAGAATGTTTCATATAATCGAAAGTTACCTGTCAGACCGGACATCCGTGTCCGTCTAGGCAGTGTGCTCTCCCAAACATTTGTCCAGGAAACAGGCGTGCCACAAGGTGGTGGTGCTTAGTTTGCACACTTTTTATCATCAAAATGAATTCTTTGCACTTGTCCATTCCCCGCATGATGGTTCTATTGTACATATGTCGACGACGTTCAGCTTGGCTTCAAGTCATGCAACTTAGCCATGTGTGAGCGGCAGGTTCAGATGGGTTTAAATAAGGTCTCCAAATGGGCAGACGAAAACGGATTTCGACTTAACCCACAAAAAATCACGTTGTGTCTTGTTCTCTCGAAGGAGAGGCATGCACTCGGAACCTGACATTCGGCTGAACGGGCAACGTCTGTCTGTCAAAGCCGAGCATAAATTCTTAGGCTTAATCTTGGACAACAAGTTGACCTTCGTACCGCAACATCAAGTATTTAAAAACAAAATGTTTAAAAGCCATGAATGTTATAAAAGTGTTGTCACGTACTACGTGGGGTAGTGATAGGCAATGCCTCATGAACCTCTATAGAGGGCCTTATTCCGTACCCGCTTAGATTATGGGGCCATTGTCTATCAGTCTGCCACTCAAAGTGCCTTGAAGATGCTTGACCCCGTGCACCATTTGGGCATCCGCCTTTCTACGGGTGCTTTTCGCACCAGCCCCATAGAAAGCCTTTATGTTGAGTCAAATGAGTGGTCGCTTCATCTGCAGAGAACTTACATGTCCTTTGTTTATTTCCTTAAGGTGAAAGCAGACAAGAAGCATCCCTCATACTCTACAATTAATGACTTGTCGAGCTCCATTCTTTTTCAAAACAGGCCTTCAATGAGGCAGCCCTTCTCAGTTCGCCTGAAGGGTCTAGCTGCGGACAACTGGAGTGTCACTCGAACACAGTTTAATGGCTCCTGTAGCATACCCGCCACCATGGCAGTGGCACAGACTATAGATTGTGATGTGTTTTTTCCTAGAAGTTACTAAACATGCGCCTATTGCCCATATCGAACATACTTCTTGGAACTTCAACACAAATACACACGTCCTGAGTTTTTTTACAGATGCCTCTAAGTCTAACTCCTCTGTGTCCTACGCTGCTGTTGGCCCTTCCTTTCGGATGCTGGCCCTCTACATCCAGGCACAAGTATCTTCAACGTGCGGAAGCTTAAAGCGATACGTGTGGCATAGCTAAACACAATCAACAATCACAAATACCAAAAGCAGTAAATTTATATATCAGACTTACTCCCTCAGTGTGGGAACCGGGCTCTGCACAGTCTTAAAAAACAAAAAAAACCCGGTCCTCATTCACTTTCTAACTCCATTTTATTGCACCCTCCTACCACCTGCAACGACATGTTGGTTGTGTGCTGGGTCAGACCAGGGCACCGTGAGGATTCAAGGCAACGTGATGGCGGATCAGCTTGCTGCATCCGCCCACGAAAGCACCGCCGTTACAAACAACACCGACATCAATCCCGGCCCTTGATCTTAAGCCGTCTCTCAAACGAAAACTCAGGGGACCACTGGCAGAGCAAGTGGGATACACACACACAAAACAAACTACACGTTATCAAGCCACACCTTGGCCATTGGCCACCAGTATCAAAATCG